>QMIH01000171.1:463710-489169 GCA_003987875.1 Clarias batrachus
TATATAAAATAGATGAACTTCTACTTAAATGCAGAATATTAACAATATTTGAATTAATACCACACTCTTACACACGTCAATGCTCAGGTTTGTGTGTGTTGTAGAGTTGTGGGCTTACTGTATGTTTGACACGCATGCCACTGGTGTGTGTGTGTATGAGAGAGAGAGAGAGAGAGAGAGAGAGAGAGAGAGAGAGAGAGAGTTGAGGAGAGACAGAGATGCAAGAATGGCAAAGGCTGTTTGTGATGACAGTGAAATGTGAGAATCTACAGCTTTGGGAGCATTAATAGCCCCTGACAATAGTGCGTGTGTGTGTGTGTGTGTGTGTGTGTGTGTGTGTGTGCGTGAGAGAGAGAGAGAGCGAGAGAGAGAGAGAAATAAAAAGAGATCGGATTTAATGTAGGGAAATCCCTGTTAATCTGATCTAATGCTAGAATCCAATGCTGATGTTTCGTTACATATTATATTTACGATTTGCTGCATGATGTTATCTATCTACCAATACAGCGCAATAATTCTTGTTAAATATATATTATAAAGTGTTTATAAAGTATGCATTACGGAAAGTGTGTTTAACACTCCTCGTTTAGCCGTCTGGATGAGAGAGGAACCATTACAACCTCACTGCCCTAAGAAACCCAACGATTTTCCCTGAATCAATTTCTGCTGCTACTTATATTTCAAGTAATAAATAAATAACTCGGGGTGGGGGGTGTGTGCAGTTATAGCAAAATCCTTCTCCTTCTCCGTGCTGTTACAGGAAATGAATCGACTTCTTCTGTCCAATCAGATTGCAGACTGAAACATTTTAAAAGGCCCCGTGCATGGTCTCACCTGGCTGTTCTATTTTGCGTCATATTAATCACTGTATAAACACCTCGGGGTGTTAATGCAACATGAGGGATTTTATCATGATACCAGCTTCAGAGAATGCGGGGGTGGTCTGGGATTGGGTTTTCGACCGTTCCAGGGATCAATGCTTCCTCTCTTCCGCTCGGGTGACGTCGCCCCGGGTGTCCTGGTGCTCACCGGCTCACCTTCATTCTCTCCACCGCTCTCGTTCCTGCTTCTCATATTCGCCCCCTTCGGCTGTTACGGCGTCACCCGGGACTCCAATTTCTATCAACAGTGACTGTTTCTTGCTGATCTAGCCGTGTCTTATGGCTTCTTGAGGTTTCATCTGATGACTGATCGTGTATTTAATACGGCACGCGTCCATTTTATCCTACGCACTCTGTGTGGCTGGTTTTATTATTGATCGCTTGAGCCTGTGTAGCGCAGAACGGGTACAGCACTGCATCTCCTTATTACTGTACATGTGTCAGACGGTTTATTGTTTTTGGGTTCGATCGTCCTGAGGTGACCCGCTCAGGATTTGGTGAAGCGATGATACTGTAGGTAAGCTGTTTGCGTCAAAAGGGTGACGTGAACAGGTAACGAAATACCTCTAGAACCGGGATGTACTAAAACCGAATCAGAGCTCACTTCGATGCCACCGCACGTGAAAAAAACGAGAAGATGGACGTGAACATTAGTCGGAAAGCTCTAATGATATAAATCTAATAAACCAGGAACCGTGTCCATGTTGTTTCCACATTCCGACTTAAAAGCACAACTCAAAGTGCAATGAAAGCATACCTGTTAGCGCAGAGCAGCAACAGGTAGCGTTATCTTGATAAGCTAAACACGCTTAACGTAAAATGCCTGAAGCATAACGTTCTAAAGTGTGGCGTTTTTTCTTGACAAATGATTCCGACATGCAACAAATGTCTTTCAATGATCGCGTGTACAAGCATGTCCAACCTGATGAAACATTTGTTAGTAAGCTAAAATGCACCGTGTTTAGCAGCTTGAGGAGTGTGTGTGGGCGCACGTCCCCGGCCGCCGTCAGGCCGACCAGAGCAAAGTCGGGAGAGGTGCGGTATTTTGCCAGATAAGACAAATATGCTCGTAGATCTGCAAAAGAATTGCTGAAATTTCAAGCTGGTTTGTATAGTAGCGTACCGAGGATATCAACTACTGCTGTTATTGGTGTTAAATGATTCTAGCTGTGTTTGGTACTATATGAAAATGAGTTGTGTTTTGTATCTACTTACAGTATACTGTATTTAAGTTGCTTTATTTTGTTTTTACAAAAAAAAAAAAAAAACATTTTTAATGTTATCCAGCATTTTTTGTGGCTTGGTTCAGGCACTGGTACCAGTATCGAGTTGGCACTGGTATCATGAAAAAACCTGACGATACCCGACCCTACTGCACGTAGATGTGACACACTGTAAACCCTAATGCTCACAGTAATTAAACATATTGAGTACTGTTAATTTAAATAATTACAATTAGTTCAAATTAATAGACCTTGATGAGTATTTAGAGCTTTTTGGTATTATGAGTTTGTAGAAATGAAACTTTTCATTTCTACGATTTCTGTAGTGTATAAATGTCAAGCCCCCTCATGCCGGTGCCAGCACACACAAAGTGAGAAAAAACAAACAAACATAACACCAACATAAAGCTTTTATACGCTATGCGGGCCCAGTCCCCCGGATCATACACCACCTGATGCCTACATGTGGGGAAAGTTAAAGGAGAGTCTTCAACTGTGAAGACCCGCCAAGAACTGTTCCCGCATTGTGCGAGCAAACCGCCTCCTTTTGCAGGAGTCTGAAGCGATCTTTGTTCCCAGGAATCCGGGTTGAGAATCTGTCCATACGTGACAAGAACCTCACAGGATTGGGACTCAACAGCCATGTAGCCATGAGATGATCACATGTTGGTACGACTAATCAGGGAAAAAAAAAACTTACAACAACAACAAAGATTGTACAAGAGTTCGGTTTAACAAACAGAACTGGGGTGCCACTGTGATAATCATAAAGTCCTCACCCGTTCTGTAAACTTTGACTGAAATCTGAGCACAGCGTTGTCCTACCTCTCGTATCCTACTGATTGGAATATGTTACACACTCACATGGTGGAAAGCTCGGCATGACCCGTTTCTCTGCTTATCCCCGAGCCACAAGTTTCCTCACTACTGTCTGTTTCTTTTAGCTTTGTTTGAATTAATCCTACGCCCCAACAGTCTCCTCGACTACTGCATCTGTCCAAGACCCTGGAAGTGCAAGGAATTAATAAACGCCACGACTGTCACTATCAGTGAATGAAAGCTAACAGTGACCAGATGGCATGATCTCATTCACACCATGCTAAGTGGCCCCCACTAGGTTGAATTCATTTTTGGCAGCAGTAGCAGCATTTATCAGCCACACGAAGCCTCAAAACGAAAACCCAACAACGATCGCCTGTGCGCCCAGAGCCACTGCGCTCATCAGTGGTGTCCTTACTCAGCCACGGGGCCAGCAGGACTTCTGGTAGGATGACTCATAATCTAATATGTCTATGACTTCCTGATGGAAGAGCTTCCTTGAGGGTAAACCTGCAGAGCTGACTGGCCGCAACAATCTGCTAAAACTACGGGAGCACCGGTTAAATAAACACAACCGCCTGAGATTCTCTGACATTTACATTTACGCCCCGACAAATCACGGAGCCGTTCCAAGGGGACCTACCTTACGTACCAGAATGGTGTCGAATAAAAATAATATTGCTGGAGAGATCTTCTGGTGTGAATTTACTGTACTATACATACATGATCACATTAGGTTCAACATTAAGTGACTGGTGACTTTTCAGGAGGGAAATTTTGCTTCCATTCCTGATTGGTAAACTCTGTAAGATCTTAATTGTGCTGGCGAAAAAATTTGTTACTGAGCCACATCTTGGAGAAAAACAGAGATGCAGCAGGCACTAAACTCAGGCTGATGGAGTCCAGTCTATTTTCCAAAGAGAGGACATTGGCGTCAAGGATGGATGCAAGAGCTTAACGTTTAGATTAGCATGGATCCCTTGCCCGCTTACCGCACGTCTGCTGTACCACAAACAGCCTGGAGTCTGGAGTTCTGCTACCCAGAATAGCATTTCCAATTATGCACCAATCCAAATAATCTGAGTGTGATTCTAGTAAACAAGTGTTTGGGGTCTTTGTAGACATTTAGAGAACATGTTAGTTACTGTTTGTTGTGGGTTATCAAACTGCCACTTCTGCAAAAACTAACAAATTTGGATTAGCTAAGTGAGTGAAAACTAGCAAGTAATAATAACAGCCCAATCTCTTCATCCCTCTTTATGGACTTGAGCTGATAAAAAGACCAAAAAACAACTTTGTCTCTGGAGCTCTCCAGCCGACCGACTTCCAGGCCAAGGGCGAACCTGGGGAAAGAGGCCGACCTAGAGCAACACTGCGATGAATCCTGACTTTGTCGCGACTGGAGCTTTTTCGGCCACCCAACTTCCAGGCTGGGGACGACTGGGGAAAGGAGGCAGAATGAAACTGCTCTCTTGGACAGCTTTGTCGTTCTTTTTGTTCTTCAGATCTCCCCTTACTATGCACCCATTCTGTACCCAAGCACAGGCTCCCAGAAATGTTCATTTCACGTTTACAAAGCGTATCTTGCCAGCACGCATGCAGAGTGGACGGCTAGCGAACCGAGAGAAGATTATTATAATATATTCAATTATCCCACCTTTAATTAACTTTGGTTAAGTCACTTATTTTTTGATGTAATTAAGTTATTACCAACATAGCAAGTAATTACAGTATTGCTGAACAGATGTTAATTAGCTGAAGTGATTTGTCACCACACATTCACTTACAGTATATCTATTGCATACACCTTTGTGCCCTGCAATTATTGAAAAAGCCTCCAATTAATTTTGCTAATTAATTAACTCCAAACCCAGTAAAAAGCTCAGAGGTAAGCTCGTCCTGAGACAGTTTGAAGCGTCTCGAAGACTAACATTTACTCAAAAGTGAAAAGTTCATGGAACCCCAACTAATCATCTGCGGATATGAGATCTCACGATGTGCTCTCAGAATGATAAGGAAGAACACTCAATGAGACTGCAGCACAACCTGAAGGCAGTGGGAACAACTCTTTAAAAAAGAACGACAAACAATGAACTGTGCAGCAATCAACATAATTTCTACCGAAAAAAGACGCAAAGTTTTTTCCCTCTCATACAGTATGTACTTCCTTAAATTTTCTATTTTCTCATTATACAGTAAGTAAAATGAAACAGTTCGACTTTTTTGTTTTAGTTTCAATTACTCCAGCATACAGCACATGGAATTTAAAAAATGTAATATCTCATTAGTAGAATTATTAGAATCGTTCCTAAGATCAATCAATAAAAGATTTACAATACAGAAATGTGAAACGTCTGAAAAGTGTGTTTGTTTATGCACCTGATAAATGGTCAGGGCTCTTTCAGAACAAAGTACTGTATCGATGAGTCAGGGCATATGGAGTTTATCGGCCTGTTTCACAGCTGAGGCATTACTGAAGACCAGGTGCTTCGATAGCAGCCTTCAGCTCGTCTGTATTTTTGTATCAGAAATATACAAATAATAATATCCATGCTAATACCCTTAGCATGGGTATTATTTTGGGGTATTATTTTTATGGGGTTCAAGGAAGGCAACAGTTTATCCAGCCTCCACTTCTTGTAAAGATCTATCAAGTTCTTGAATTGGCTTTGCTATACAATCTTCTTATACGCCTATCTCACGTAAGTACGTTTGATTACGTTTCCATCTTTCCGCACGAAAATTAAACATGAAAAATTAAACAGGGTAATTTTTTTTGCCGGTCCTCGCGGATGCTTGCAGACCTTGTGGAACTTCGCGGAACGTTTGCGGGCAGTCACGGCGGCTCACGGTGCCTAACACCGCATCTCACCGCGAGTCAAACCGCATAGGTGAGATAGGGGTGTTAATGCTGCGGTCATTCTTGTTGAGTTACCCTCGTTGTGAAGGGTCTTGATCATCTTCCGGACAATCGCCAAATCACACGGTTGTGGTTGCGTGTACTGAACTAGACCGAGAGATACACGGTATTTATGCTGTATATAAATACTTTAAGATTTTGACACACTGCAATTTCGTGCAATCTTCATGACCTGTAAGCCATTTCACAAGGCTTGAAATATTTGACTTGCCATGTAATGGAATATATTCATTTTTTTAATTCTGAAACTTCTTGAGATGCACTTAAGTTAAACCTTTCTATTTGTCACAAATACAGAACAGCACAGTGAAATTCTTTCTTCGCATATATCCTAGTGTAACTGGGGTCAGAATGCGGGATCAGCCATGATACAGTGCTACTGGAGCTGAGATTAGGAGCCTTTATCAAGAACCCAACAATGGCAAACTGATGGAGCTGGGGCTCGAACCGCCGACCTTCCGATCAGTAGATCAACCACTTGTGCACGATTCAGAGCTCCTTTGTAACAATATACTCTGGTCAAAGGAAAATAAAATATAACTGTTGGATTTGTTTGGCAATATTGCAGCTCGTTCTCGTTCATACGCATATGCTCCCAAGAACATTATACTAGAATATCAGCATCATGATATGAGCCTGCAAGCAGTATTGCACGTCATTAAAGGTATCATAAATGGAATGATGCTCCTGGATATATAATATCCTGTGAGGCCTCCAGGATATACAGTATGCTGCAGCTGAATTTAATCTTATTAGCCAAGAAACTGAATACGAGGGAAAAAAGATGGATGTTTCAACAAGACAACAAATCCTAATACTATACAGCCAAAGTAATTCAACAAGGCCTTGTATGATCACGCCAATTTCCTTCCTACTTTTTCTCCCTACCTTCCCTAAGTACTGTCGTTTTTTTTTTCTTTTTTGTGTTTGTTTTTAATTATGAGTCCATCAAATAGACTCTTAGATCCTTGGGGTATTGAAGATGATTTGCCAGAAGGTGCGGCACGACACTGTAAACCAATGCTGCACAAGTCTTACGGCAGACGTACGTCTCATAGCTGAGACTGAGAAGAGGTTTGCAACACTAATGTGCTGTGGGGAATGTGTGGTGTCCTTATCACATTTGTTTATTTAAACATAGCTGGGCATTTGCTTATAAATACCCATATTTATAAAAGAAATACTAATAATCACAAACCTGGTGCTAAGAAAGCTAATGAGATCACACACCCCCAATATATGGTATACTGTACAGTATATATGCGAAACTGAGCAAATGCAATGGCTCTTCACTTTTATGTTTGATATTTGAGGGAGACCTGAAAAGTTGAAAGCTTCACAGGCACAGCAGGAATTATTATTTTTTCCCTGTGAGCCATTGATGCTGCACAGATAAAACATCAGGTTCAAAAAAGATCTGTCGCTTCCAAGAATACCTAGATGAGTGTGTGTAGGTGTGGGTGCACAAACTTTGGATGTCGTCTCCGTGATCCTTGCTCACACTGGTTCTGGTTCCTCTTGGTCCTGATCGCAAGGACGAGTGGAGCTGCATGGATGCTGCTGATGCTGTTTAACCTTCACATTTTCAGAGCTTCCTTCTCACAGGCCTGGGGAATACTGCTGGCTGTTAATTATCTCGAAAGCGAGCATCAAGATACGGGTCCAGCATCTGATAGGATCAAAGCCACGGCGAATCAACAAGGACGCAAATAGACAGGAGACCCAGCTGAGCGGCCCCATGGAAGCAGAAGAGCGGGTAAAGGACATAGCAGCGAGTGTGGGCTAAGACCGTGACCTGCTTGTGGAAAATGCAGGTGTGTGGCTCAGAAGACCGAACCAGATTCGTGGTGTAGTCACCAAAGCGAGCGACTGGGCTCTCCCACACTGTACTACTGCAGTAAAGCGTGATTATACACACTCAGAAGCACAGTGAGACTGCAGCCTGATCTAGCTCGCTAGTCGCAGTGGCAGATGCAGAAGCACTGTGTTTGAGTAACTCCTCTGGTACACATTCTCTCATCAGGCCACTCACAATAAACATTCCCTAGACATTTTCACGCAGCAGGGTACCTTCATGCGTCCTCATACTGTATCACTAATGCAAAATTTGTTGGTAAGCATGTGTGCGTTACGCCGCCCCATGAGAGATAGAGCTTCGACTGAAGTTGGCACTTAAAAACATCCGTGCTCACAGACAAAATCGTCTCAGTTATGATGCAGCCATGAAATTCCAATTGGACACTCGCAGTCTGGGAAACTGTTATACTTTTGTTTATATTTCTTATTCCTGCCATCCGTATTATAATGACATGTGTCAGTCATAGTGCGCGCACATCCTGTGGCACTGGTCCAGTTGTAAAAACACAGCATGACTACAGGTTGTCCCCGACTTACAAACATTCAAGGTATGAATTTCCGCATATATATTTACAATTATATACAATATTTTCCGGTGTGTTTCCAATATGTAAGTCCGGTGTATTGGCCTCACCGGTTTCAATGAATCAGTCCGGGAGCACGATGACAGAAAATGTCTGTCCTGTAAAGCTGTCATGATGGTGATTAATCCTAATTTCGGAAAATCCTCAACAACACAAAGCTCACAGTCCAACATCTCTGAGATAAATCATGCCGAGACATCACTGTTACACTTGACATGAGATTCATTTCCTTAGGCACAATTATGGTTTTTGGCCACATGATGGCAGTGTGGGGAAAGGGGACAGATTTAGTCGAGTGAATTGGTATGCTTAACATTGTATATTCGTGTCAAAAGCATATAAGACTCACTTAAGAACAAATCAGACTTACAAACGTGCTCCCAGAACGGAACTTGTTCGTACGTTGGGGACAACCTGTAGTGGGAAGGTTAGGAGACGAGATGTTGAAAGGACTGAATTTGTAAGAATTTGCAGCAAGTTGAAGATAAATGTGTACTAGACAAGTTGTATTTCTGTTTCAGGAACTAAAATTCGAAACTCCAGTCTGATTTAAATACGGGCATTTAATACACAACTGATCAAATTTAGCACAAAGTCACTTTATTACATATCTTTTTACATCGTTTATATATACTGTATATATTCTGTATAACTTATTCTTATTTGTATTATAGTTATTTTTTCACCTTTTAAAATGCTTCTTTTCTTTTCAACCTGCACAGCCTGGAGTTTGTCGCGATCGCATTGCACTACTGCTGTACTTGTACAACCACGTATGTGACAAATAAAATTCTTGAATCTTGAGTTCATAACAGATCTGTAACTTAGCAACTGAGTTATCACTTGTTCAGTCCTGTAAGCATGCCAACCACTGAGCCAGAGCATGTGGACCCTCCGTTTTTCTTCAAATCTCCGGTTTGGAATCTATTTAGGTTTCCGATTAACTACAGCAGCAATGTGCTAAGATGAGTGGATTAAATAAAGGCTGCGTGCCCGCACTGTTTGGGGAAATCGTGGCCAGCTTGCCAGTTCACCATATTGTCCATGTTACAAGTTGTTTGGGAAAACAACTGTTTCAACTGGCAACAATTAACACTAACTTATGCGGAGACTAGTCTCTAAATAACCAGGTCAGAATCTGTATAAAAAAAAGGATGTTAATGTGTTTCAGAAGAGTTAACTTATTGGACCGCATCAAGCAAAGAAAACAATTTAGGAGATTGCTGAAATTACTGAAATACAGCTAAGAGCTGTTGCATTATTAAAACCTGGAAGGACAGTGCTGAAACATCAATTAAAAAAAAAAAAAACATGAACATGCAGTGTTACAGAGATTGGGGGGGGGGGATTAATTTTGTACAATGATCTATTGTTGCAAACTACTGCAGAAAGCTTAAAAGTCACCTCTGAAAGGCAAGTGAAATGTTTGACAAGTCTGATGCAATGGATTTAAGTTTAAAAAAGAATGAAATGATTCCGATGTTTGATGCCATGAATATATTGTATTAAGTGGCAGAGTGGATTTAGTTTTGGTGCTAAGATAAATACAGGTAGTCCCCGACTTATGAACATTTGCGTTTTCAAAACATTTTCCTCGGATACGAAAGATCTATGGTTCTACTTCCTGTTCAATCACGGAAGTACGTAGCTGACATGTACTGTATTGTATAAAAAATAGACACCACAGTGCACCAGATACCAATATTTTCAGTGTGTAGGTGAAATGTATAAAATATATAAAAAGTCTGGGATATTGTATGTGTGTGCGTGTGGGGCTGCGGGAGAAATGAGTCGGCCTCTTCGGTTTCGATGAATCAGTCCGGGAGCACGATGATAGAAAATGTCTATCCTTTAAAGCTGTCCTTAAGGTGAATCATAATTTTTGAAAATTTCACAGTCCAATACAGTGGAAAACAGCTCTGAGACAAAATGGTGTCTGGGATTCCCCTCGCGATGTACAGGCGCAGAACACTGTTACACTTTACATTCCAATGTGAGATTAATTTCCTTGGGCCTGGGTATTATTTATGGCCACATGATGGCAGTGTGGGAAAAGGGGACTGATTTAGTCAAATGGATTGGTATGGTTTACATTGTATATTTTTTTGTATATACTGTAAATCGTGCATGAGCATGCATTTTGTCGGACTTAAGAACAAATCAGACTTACGAATGTGCTCCTGGAACGGAACTCATTCATAAGTCGGAAACGATCTGTATAAGTGTCATTAGCATGTGACCGTGGCAGGGAAAGATTTACACTTCTTAAATGTTATAACCTGAGACCTTAAAGTAATAACTGCTTCATAGTGTTGACAGTGCTGAGCGGATTTTAGACTTTAGAGACATAGAAATAATGACTTCTTGACAAATCTAACCCCCTGTTTTTTCTTCTATGATTGGTCAGATCGTCAGAGCTGTAACATACTGTATGAGCCAACCCTAGAGCGCAAACACATAGGACATAGAGGCGGCACAGTTATGCAGTTAAATGACGGTGAATCGAAGGCTCCATAACTGCGAGCTCCAAGCAGAGTGCTGCGTTTGTTAGGTGATGTAAATTCTCACTGCATGCACCGCAACGATCAGTTCACCCATCCTAGTTTTGAAAGCAGTCTTAAGCTTTAATGATATTTCCAACGCGTGTGCTGTACATCACACTAAATACCAAAGACGTAAATGACATACCTGCTCTAATAACTGAAAGCAAACGTTGAGGGTGGTTTCTTTGTAAATTACAATATGATGATCTTATGATCTTACATATACATTTATAGCTTGATTTCCATGTGAAAGGGGCTTCAGGTAAGAGCCGAGCCAGTAATATACCAATATCAGATACAGTATATGGGAAATGAGTGTCCCATAGATTTAAGTGTCAAATCTGACATTTTAATCTAGAAGGAGAAGAATACTAAGGATCTCATTATATGTCTAACTATAAAGAGACAGAAAGAGCTTAAAAGGTAGAGAATGTGGGAGAAAATGGAATAAAAAAAAAGCTGAAGACAGATATTTCCAAATGTACTGTATATTTCCTAGATTTTGATTAGAGGTGGTTGTAAATTGGGGACTACGGGTAACGCCAAATGACTGCCATAGCATATACAGTAGGTCATGGAAGGAATGAAAAACAAAGTCATTCTAATGTGTACCAGAACATCATAGTTCAGCAACAACAAGCTGGTAAATTGACCACAACCGTTCTGAAGCAAAACTTTAAGAGATAAACAATGGCCATCCAGTATGCACCAGCAAAACCATAAAACACAAGCTGGTAAACAAAAATGTGATGTCTAAAATGCCACAGAAAAAAAAGATGAAAAAAAACATGGTGAAACTTCAACTAAGTGACTTGGAAAAAACGTACTGTATGCCCAGAGCGTCACACTGTCTCTGTTGGTTTGCCTTCTTCCCATAGTGCTGGTGCGATCTCTTACACAGGTACATGCATGCAATGTAAGAAAGAAATAAAAATACAGTAATTTATCAGACAAGGCCACCTTCTTCCATTCCTCCATGGTCCAATTCAAATGCTCACACTGGCTTCTGCCAGTGGACAGGGCTCAGTTGTATTTCCTTAGAACCAGTGTTTCAAACCAATGTGCTATCAGTTAGTGTTACAAACGCTTAATAAAAGTGCTCAGCTAGTTCAGGAAAAAAAAACATCTTGGCGGTCCATAGTGAAGAAAGTGAAAGGAATGGTTAATTAAATAACTATACTGTAGTTACTCAGTGGGCGTTTGACCATGGCAACAATTAAAGTACAAATTACACCAAAAATTTTAATTTTATTTTCACATTTCAATAAAGCTGATTTGTGACAGTATTGCTTGTTGCCTCATGAATACAATTGAACTGAATCAGCATTTGGATTGAATATTTAAAATTAGTCACTTTACATCATAAGGAACCGAATTTCAGAAAAGAGCATGTGTAAAATCCCAATTTATTCAGACGTGTACGGTGGCTGAGAAGTGTAAAACAAAATAATAAATCTGAAAATAAAATAACCAAACCAAAAACAAATGAACAAATTAAAAATGAATATAACAAAAAAACAAAAACAAAATAACAAATGAGAAAACACAATGACAATTCAGTCAAACCGTACAGTTTGTAAATATTTTTTTCTTTACAAGACAAGAAGTATTTACAAGAAATACTGCACGCTCATGGATTAAGGCATGTCCACAAGGCTACAGTACTTACTGTATATTTTGAGGAACACATGTATCATCCAATCAAGGGTAAAAATCAACAAACTGAAAAAAGGTATAGCAGTTATGGTTTTTGAATGAAATTCTTACCACTGATTTTGAGTGAAAGATGTCTCGTACAATCAGCGATAAGAATTTAATTGGCAAACTATACTTTATACTTTTCCGGTTTTACTGAATCGTCGTTTTGTTTTGGTGATTTGTTTATTATTTTTAGCCCTGTCATTTTGTTTTTGTTTATTTGGTTTTTTATTTTGTTATCTTGTTTTCGGTTTTGTTATTTTTTACTTTTGGTTTTGTCACGGCCACTGTAGACATGTGCGTACTGCTCCCCACGATACTAATGCTTACTAAAATTAAAAAATGAATCACAGGTGCTGATTTTATATTTTGACCACATTTGACCCACAACCCACTTAGGAGTAATAGGTGACTTTTGTGTGTCTCACACTCGTCCACATTTGCCCCTGACTTGTCTGCAATCCGGTTATCATTGTTGTAGTTTACTATTTCTGCTTTATTTTTTAGGAAGCATGATGTTCTCCTTGTAGTTAAATGAGTTTCTTTCCACTTCCCAAAAACATGCTGGTACATGATGTGTGTAATGCGCTGGAAGTGTTTTCCCAAAAGCCCTGTTGTAATTTTGACTGATAAATGTTGGTGAAATCAACATACTAAACTCTTTCTCTCTCTCTCATTTAAAATAAACTTTTAAAGTTAAACTTGATAATGTTGTGCTACAGTCATTTATCACAGTTAAATATTGCTAAACATGTGTTTCTTGAATTTCAATGTACTGCACATGGTAGCCTCCAATTGTAAAAGTAACAGAGAAAGTATTTCTGTATGCTTTTGACCAACTACTCACAACGATGCTTTGTAGGAAGTCTATTTAAACTAGTAGTTTACCAATCAAATAAAGTTGTAGGCAGATACTGTAGTAAGTACATTTCCCAAAAAAACTGTCTATGCCCGTCTTACCTTTCCTTTAGCAGATAATCTCACCCTGATCCTGTAGACCTGCTGCTGTAATCATTAACAATCTTTCATGCTTATTCCAGGACGTTTATTCACAATATGCATATAGAAAACATCCTTAATATTGTTATATCATCTTTTAAGGCCAATACTTAGTAGGTGAACCATAAGTTCCGATATAATCGCGATAAATTGGTGCCAACTCGATGTTATTTACACATAGCAATCCAAATCGAGATCCGAATTTCCTATCTGTGTTAGGATTCAGGTCTCAGTATATAGATATAGTATATAAGGAGTTACTGTAAGTCTTTAAAAACAGACAGCAGTTTTAAATTTTACAACAGCATTTCAATAATATTTATTTCCAGTTTTCAGTAACTTTGTTAAACATGTCGACAGTTTAAAATTTGATGGCCTTGTATTTGTATGGAATACAAACTGATCAATCTTTAGTTTATCTTTAGTTTATCTTCATTTAAACGCTACTCAGCTGCAAAATGAATGTGAAAGGACTCTCAGATCAGGTATATTGCCCCCACACATACACACCAAAAACAAACTGGTTTTAAACTCCCCACAGGAACAATAAACATATTATAATCTATTGATACTGTTCTATCGCAGTGATTGGATGTGATGAATGATTTGTACAGCCACACCTTCCTTGAGGAAAAAAAATCGCTAGAATACTAGTGTATTAATTATTCCCATATCTGGATTTAGTAATCCCTGCACTAAAGTAATGATTTATAATCCCACAACCCAGATTTAACGAGAGCAGGATGACTTTACTTTTCGTCCTACTTTATTAAAAAAAAAATTTAATTATCCTTTTTATTAATTGTAAGAAGGTTTCAAACTTCTTAAACACAAAATAACAAAAATAATGTTCATCATTTAGAGATCAGTGGAAAAATTGATTCAGCTATGAATCGTAATTCTTTTGCGTGCTGATTAATAAATAATATATTTTTACATAGAGATAAACCGCTCCATTCACCAGTGACTAGAATTGGCTGGTTTTCAATCTGGTTGATGATCGTTCGATCAGCCGCAGATATACAAATGAATGCAGAAGCTTCTGAGTGGCGAATTAGTCTTAAACCACCCTCATTACACACGCTTACCCCAGTCTCAAAACACTAATTAGATGAAAATTAGAAGCCCCGAATGCACGCTACTCGCAGCCTCTTGCCCGCACGTTCACGAGTTTAGTTTCGCGACTTTGGAGGTGTAAGTGGAGGTAAAACATCCCAGTTTCTTTATAATCCTACAGGTGGTACACTCTGGACTATTTACACATGAAATTATTTGCTGAGTTTGTTGAGAAATAATAATTATGGCATACATGCTGCTCAGCTGAATGATAAAACTCTTGTATCTGAAGTTAATTTGTCATGTTTACATGCTGCGCTCAATTTGTAAGTGACAAAACTAATGTTATACTCATTAAGGTTCAGGGGAAAATGTCATATCGGATAAGGATATTTTTAAAATCTATGAATTATTAATTATTCCCAAATCTGGATCCGGACCGCGGTCTGCCGTTTAGTAATCCCTGCACTGGAAGAAGGATTTATAATCAGGATGAGTTTCCTTTCAGTGGCAATGTTAATCGAATCGGCTCTGTGATAACACAGTGTCTGGAGGAGACTGGTGATTCCCATCCCAAAAAATATTGTTTTTTTTATGTGGATTTTTAGATCAGGAACCTTGGGAACAAAGGAACACATTAGACCTTTTTTTCTCTCGTGTCTTCTCAGAGAGGTTTTGCTTATCTGCAATGTCATGTTATTACAAATAAAAATGCAAACAAACCGAAAATTAGGACACTGGCTAGTTAATGGAAAAACCTGCAGCCTGAATCTTTATGACAGTCATGTATCCATTACTCTAGTCCGTACAACGTGTGATTTCAGACAAAGAGGTCAGTGTGGGACGTCCGAGATGAGAGTGAAAGAGTGAAGCGCTTGTTCCGCGGTTACGACGCTGCATAACGCGCGTCAGTTGTAGAACAATGAAGGGCGCGCGCGAGCACGTCATTGCCATTAACGGCACCTGAACAGCCGTGAACTGTCCGTTTTTAAATCTTCGACAAGGACAACGATTTATAACGAGGCCCAGACCCGGTGTGTTACTAAGCAGCGGTCTGGTTCGCTCATATTCGTGTTTGGAAACAAGCGGTGACACAGCAAACACGAACATGAACGCGCGCGCACTCTCAAGCGCTCCCCCCGAAAGAAACACACACACACACACACACGAATACGTTCAATATTGTTTAAATCTTTTATATTCGTATGTATTTCTCCATACTCACATTCTCGGTCTCCCGCTCGTTCACGGTCGGTAACGGCATCCGGGTCGACATGTTTCAGCTTTAATGCCGGCTCGAGACAACGCGCGTGAGTCTCGACCCTACATCTCTCTAACGGCCTGCCGGACAGCGCGCGCGCCACACACTAACGCACATAAAAACCCATAGCAGGATCCACAGCCGGAAGTGCAATATCCAGAAAATTAATATGGTGATCCCAGGATAAGAAGCGAATAAAGATGCTCTGCTGTTACTCCATCAGGCTCTCTCTCTCTCTTTCTCTCTCTGTCTCTCTCGCGCTCTATCTATCTCTCTCGGCTCGTGCGCGTGTGCGCGCGCAGCAGCCAACCGGATGGATGCGAGAGCGCGTGAGCTGTGTACCAAATGCCCCCCGTGCTCCCTACATAGACTCCCTACGGTACAGTACTAAAAAGCACCAGGGAGCCAGCTATTGATTTCTGCCACCTACCGGATTCGTGAGGAACTCGTTGTTTCTGCTCGGCCTCCCAAACGCATGCGCACATGAGAAGTTAAAAACAGGTGCACCATGTAAAATCTACATTCTAAATTTGTCTCAGTTAACCGACTGGAGAAATGTGGTTTAATTAAGAGAGAGAGAGAGAGTTGGTGATTCCAATCTTAGTCAAATTCCGCATCGCCTTAAGGTCTGCGAGCTGTTTGTTCTGTGTGTAGGCTGAATAAAAATCTGGTGTTTGTACACGGCCCTGGCACTCATTCACTCACTCACCCACTCGTCGTCTATACTGCTTTATCCCGTATACAGGCTCGTATCCCAGGAGACTTAGGGCTCGAGGCAGGGGGTGCCAATCTATTACAGAGCACACACACACACATACACACACTCACTTACCAATTGGCCTACCGTTCATATCTTTGGAATGTGAAAGGAAATCCACCAAGCACATTCTACACCACCAAGCCATCTCCATGCAAATCCAAGTGAATCCAAGGAAAAGTGTCGTTTAATTGAAGCAGAAGTAAACGATTCCAGTCTTGGTCAAATTCAGCATTTCATCAAGGTCTGCGAGCTGTTTGTTCTGTGTGTGGGTTGAATAAAAATCTGGTGTTGGTACACAGCCCTGGCTCTGTAAAGGAGAAAACAAACAAGCACAATTAATTTTGGTCAGCTAGTCCAGGGCGGTAAGGTGACTTAGTGGTTAGTGCTGTCGCCTTGCACCTCCAGGGTCTGGGGCCAGTGTGCATGGTGGGTTTCCTCATACAATCCAAAGACATGCATGCATTAGGATAGTTGGTGTTCCCAAATTACCTGTAGTATAAGATGGATGTGGCGTGTGCCCAGGGTTTACCCTGTCTCATGTTCTAAGGCTCCAGGCCCTCTGCGTATACAGGATGAAGTGGTACGGACGGTGAGAAAGATCTGGATGCACATCCATGAATTTAGAGGGCAAGGTGAAAGTAGCACTGAAGGAAGGAGTGTATTGTTTTGGCTGTCGAGTTATTGCATTATTAGTGTGATGCAAAGTTAATTCACGTGATGCAATTTAATGTGACTTAAACGCTAAAGATAAAAGTAAAAGTTAGATTACCCCACCTCCATTTGTAAAACAAATCAATTAAAATAGTGCTTAACAGAATCAAAATATAAGAAAGCTAGTACGAACGGTTTGACAGCAGAATGTGATAAGCACGATTTTTCATACTTTTACTCATCTTGGCAAATTAATATTTTCTGACACACAGCCGCCAGATTTTTAACAGTGTCATAAGGAGCCAATTGCTTGGCAAGCAAATCACAAGAAGCCGACACTTTCTGAGCATCCCGTATGGAGAAGACAGTGGATTGCAGTTTTAGCCGTTATGCTCCAGTCCAACACCCTGCTGCCAGAGAAACTCGGAATGAGTAAAACAGAAAAAAAAAGCAGAAACTATGAGTTTATGAGCTGGCATTCAACACTCTCAAATACTCACCCCGTTACTGGGTTGTTCATTTATTTGAAATGTTGCACAGGTGCAAAAGATGTGAGATTGTACAGTGCATGAATGTATTGACTATATTGATAACATATTAATTTAAATATACAGTAATATTAGAATATTATTACAGATGGACGTATCACAGACTGGACGTTGGCAGCTGATCTTTTGTGTGCTGTGCTGTGCTTGTCCTGTGCATGTCCATGGGTGCTCAATTGGATTGGGATGTGGAGAATTTAAAGGCAGCCTTTGGCGCTTAGCATCCACAGTGGACTGTGGTGCGCTGGGTGTCGTGGTGTCTTTCTTTCGCCATGAAAGAAAGACACCAGAAAAAACTGCATTGACTATTTTTGCTGAATTGTGCTGCATTAGCTTTCCTCTTCCAACGAGAAGGACTGTCCTTTGTCCTTTTCTCGTGGGCACAGGTGAGCCTTGCCCGTGATCCCGTCACCAGTTTACTGGAATATAATTGATAATAAATGTTTATATGTTAATGTTATGGATAATCGGTGTATGTATTTACATGATAAATACATTTATTGTCATCATTAAATCACATCCGATGTGACTACCCTTCCTCTGTTATTGTAACAATCAGCAAAGCATCACAAGTCATAGAATACAGGTGCAAAGATGGCTACATTAAAATAAGCTATGCATTACTGTGCAGGAAATGTCATAGAAACATGTCTTCAGAAAGTCTTCAAAAAGGTTTCTACATAAGAAAAATTAATATGCAAAAGTTTAGGCATGCCTATGCAAAAGTTTAGGCACCCCTTGATAAATAACAGAGTCCGTTGATTTTTTTAATTAATAATAAATATTTACATTTTTGAATAAATCTCCAAGAGAGACTGTGTTAACATCTTTTCAATTTAAAAAAATCACCATAATCTGTTTTTTTTTTAAATTATAATTATTATCAAGGGGTGCCTAATGAAACAAAGCCAATAATTAGCTTCCCAACCATTTGCTTGAAATGTAACCTCAAATACAATTTGTGCAGTTTTATTATTTAAAATACTAATTAAATTATTAAATTACTTATTATTTTATTATTTGTTTTATTATTTAAGGTAATTAGCTTATTAGTGTTTTACTGAACTGCGGAAACAGCTACAGTCCTTCAGAAGACCTCGTCCCACCTGAAGTGTATTCTGGTTCGTTCGGTTGTTTGTTTGTACAATTTGTGTTTCTGAAAATGATCTTTTACATAATATGCTGCTTTCTTATCTGGCCTACATATATTTTCCAGTAAGATTTATTTTTATTTATTTATTTACTTATTTATTGCTGGAACATTTAATGTTTGGAAATCAGATTTTAAGTCGCTGTTTATATTAATTATACCATCTCTATTAAATTCTTTATCCAGTCTGACCAGCTACAGTACATTTGATTTACGTAGCTCTCAAGATTGATAGATGATCCGTGCATTTATTCATCCACCCATGATTTTATCATCAAGCTCTAAGGCAGTTAGTGTGCAGTAATTTCATCATTTGCTGATTGATTTTTTAAAAATCCAAGGTACAAGGAGGAATATATGTGTCATATACTGTATGCGCCTGATGTACTTTACCTTATGTGTTTATAATCATGTTGAGTCAATGAGTCCACATCAGGCTCATTTGCTCGTTATACAGTAATAACGGGTCCAGTAGCTATGTACTGTAGTACTGTAGCTTAAATACCATTATATTTGTTTGACATGGAGTCTTTACTACCATGCCTTTTTCATCATCATGGTATTGCACCTTATGAAATACATTACAGTAGAAAAATATCAAGCGCAACTCAATTTGCGGAAGTATATAATAAAAGTAACCTAAAATCTACAGGTATGCTTGGCTTGTGTCCCATTTACTAGCATGGTAATTGGTTAAGGTTATCAACAAAAAAAAAAGAAAAAAAGAAAAGCAGCCAGCCACTTGAGAAATCCATTTATTATCTCAACAGTTCACCCTGTACAGGTTCGTGGGGGGCCTGGAGCCACCATACCAACCTCAAAGACATTATAAAAGGCCTGTTATGACATCTACCCTTATATACAATCATCAAGCTTAAGGCTATCCTCCCTTTCATTGCCTGAGAAAGTGCACCAGCATGCAGCCAATTGTAAACCTTTACATCTGGTGTGCTCTGGTTCTTTTGCTCACCTTTATTGTTTGAAAAGCACATCTGGCAAATGCATCCTTGTCATCTTCTTGCTACTCACACTCCCATGTGTGTATGCTCTCCTGTGATGGATAGATATTAAAAATATACTACATGCTCACTTAGTGTAAACTCCTTTACATTTAATGTCCAGATTTAGTAAAAATCTGGACCCTTATATATCCAGCTGAAGCATAGTTTCAACAATACTATACTGTAAGTTTACTTTATCCACTAGAGGACAGTGTTGATTATCTTTTTATTGGCATGGACAAGGCTTTTCAGATCAGCCCGGTTATAGAGGAGTAACAAGAATGAAGTATTTTAATTACAAGAAAAGCTTTGACTGAATTATTATTATTATTATAATAAAAAAATACAGGAATTTCTAGGAATCTCTGTATTCCAACACATCCAGAAACTCTGGAGGTCAATGATGATTACCAGTGTATTTGTTCCCCTTTTACAACCGTGATCAGACCCCCGGTCAACATTCAAACACTGCAGGCAATTTGGGAACACCAATATGTCTAATCTGCATGTCTTTGAACTGTGGGAGGAAACCGTAGTACCCAGAGGAAACCCAACAAGCACAAGGAGAATATGCAAACTCCACGTACAGAGACCTGTGATGGGAATCAAGGCCTCACCCTGGAGGTGCAAGGCGACAGTGCGAACCACTAAGCCGATGTGCCTCTTAATAATAATAATAATAATAATAATAATAATAATTAGTACTAGTAGTAGTATTTGCTAATTTTATAGCTTATTTCTGGTTGTTAGGAACTGTATTTAGTGCACTACAGTATATGTATTTAATTACTGCAAATCATAGACACTGTTTGCTAGGCAAAGAGGAATACTGGCAAAGCTGAAAAGAAGAAAAAAAAAATACCCAACAATCCACTGAAGCTTGGCACCGAGATGAGCATTGCTGGAATTCTGCATCTGATCTGCTTGGATCACTCTCTGACAGGATAGATAGCACCCAGTCTGCAGGGCGAAACAACTCTCTGCATGTTCAGAACTCATTTTCTGCTTGTATTCTCATTCCTTATGACTCATTCTCCCCAAATCAGAGCACAACCTCTTAATGAACCCCGGTTTCTGTGTGTCACAACAATCTAGCAGTGTGAGCATAGATGTGCACAAAGATCGTGGAGACACTAAATGGAAATGTAAGCCACTGATTATTCGAGAAGGTGTGTATAGAAATCGTTTGGGGTGACCCTAATCGGGATAAAGCTACAATGTAATTATCATTGTGGATTGATTTACCAGTATGTTGTGCCATCGATTATGAATGTTGCTTTTATTGCTTGCTGTTGATCCAACACCTCCAGAGAGCCCAGGTTCGGTGGGTTTCCTCTGGGTAACCTGGTTTCCTTCCATAGTCCAGATATGCGGATTAGGCTAATTAATTAGCCGTTAATTAGTTGCCTGTAGTGTGCAAATGAGCATGCAAGTGTGTGTACTGTGTGTGGATTGTACCCTGCCTTGTGCCCTTAGTCTCTGGGCATAGGCTCTAGACCCACCCATGATCCTGTGTACAGGATAAAGAGGTATGCGTGAGTGAGTGAGTGAGTGGTCACCCTTTTAAGCCTTCAAAACTCTTATTAGAATCTCATTGATTGTAACGAGAGAATTTAACATTTTGGATGTTATATCCAGCGTAAATTGCTCCATAACCTCACCATCCACTTTAATAGGAACAACTGGTACACCTGCTCTTTTTTATTTGCAGTTAATGCTTTAAAAAATCAGGCAGAAACAGGGCAACAGCTTGAGCTGCTGTTCACATCAAACATCAAAATGGGAAAACATGATATCTGTAAACCATGGCATGGTGGTTGGTAACAGATAGGCAGGTTTGAGTAATGAGCCCATCTGATTCTTTCATTCAGTTTGAAGTGAGCTGTGTTATGCTGCTGCGTCATGATTGGATGATTAGATAACCACATACAAGTGAAAGCGTACAGATGTTTCTACAAAATATATATTAGGTTATATTCAGTGCACACAATGGCACTGAACTCTCCATCTCATAAATGACTGATTGCGACTGGATGATTTAATAAGATTCATGTATTGCATGTGATGTACTGTACTGAAATTTCATGAAACCTATTTTACACCCAAACACTGCAGTAGTAGAGGTTGTATTGTCATTGTTAAAATTAAAGAAACTCTCTCTGCAAAAGTTATGTACCATATAGCAACATATAGACCAGTCAAAAAGAGTCAAACAGAATAATAGCAGGAAAATAAAACAGTACGAGGTAGAACAAGATAAAATCTGAACCTGTGCTCCAGTCAGATTCTTAAATTTAAACATACCTCTAGTTAATTAAAAACATAAAATGACTAGTTGTGTATATATCAGACATGAGAGAGACATGTTTAGGCCTCTTTTTTTTTTTCTTTTCTTTTCTTTTTTTACACTGACTATCAGGTGTATCATCCCTGTACCTCGTCTCTTTAAGTTGTTTCATCGCTGTTTATTATTAATCCAGTGATTGTAGTGCCGTAATGTAGTTGATTGGATAAATGGCGAAAAAGTCATGTGTATGAAATGGACCAAGAATACACCTCTGTGGTGCTCCTATGTTCCGAGTCAGGGTGAATGGGGTGTGTATGGCCAGGCTGTGTATCTACGTTTAGTCAGTTAAAAAGTCGAGTTACGAAATTAACGGGGGTTAAGAAATCTCACTAATGACACTCGCGTGAGCATACTAACGGAATCACTGCTGTAAAGGAAAAAATAAAAAATAACAAATGAACTAGCACCTTAACTTTTTAAAATAATCGCGACAGAGCTGAGTTTTCTGTGTAAATAAAGCGCGTGTGTAAAGCGCCGGGGAGATCTCTGTGTGTGTGTTTATCTCGGTGTCAAATTATGCACACACGCACACACAAAGTAAGTGTATGTGTGTGTAAAAAGTGTGTGTATGTGTGTGTGTGTGTGTGTGTGTCAGTGTGTGTGGAGCACAGAGTCAAATTACGCGCACGCAAACGGAAGAGAGAGGGAGATGTTGATTATAAGAGACGAGCACTAAGATGCAGCAGGGGACTCTTATTTTGACACAGGGGACGCAGCAGGGGAGACGATTAACCATAATTCCCAGCACAAGCGAGAGAAAAATAATTGGCTCAGCCGCTCGGTGTCAAAATAAGAGTCGCATGCGTAATACATGATACTCGGCGCTCGTAAACTAATACTTGCGCAGTTTCCGATTAAAAATTTATTAAAAGTCTTTGCTTGGTTTGTGGAACACTCGTAAACCACGTTACTCGCAATCCGAGGTTCCACTGTATATTCCTCTATGTTAATCCCCAAATCATATGGAGATGCTAATTATGCAAACAGTCTCTTCAGAGTAGTTATTTTCTGTGGGCCACACTGTCAATGGTTTAATTATTGCTTTCCTTGGCTGTATTAGTGGTCTGTAAGCTGGGAAGAGGAACAAAGCCAGGTTGTCTCACAGCCTTATTTTGTGGGGAGAAGAATTCTCCAGATTGGGGCAGTAGTGTCTGTTAATGTATCAAGTGTATCTTGTGTTATGCCAGTGGTGTGTTACTCTACGTCAGCTCTGTGGCCTGCTAGATGAATGGTTTCATGTTCACCTTGTACTAAGTACCCCTATAATGCTTCCACAGGATTTAAGAGGGTAAGTTGCAGCTAAGTGCTGCTAATCATTAGGCCTTGATTAAATGATCATCAGTAGGTGTTCAGACCTACTGTATATAAAAGCAGGAGTTTTGGCAGTTTGCTGTCCTTGAGCGTCCACATAATGCCAAGAGGGAAATACATGGTCTTTCAATTAGAAATTTTCTCTACAGTAAGAAAGATCATTCATTAGTGGATCTTCTTAGGAGTGGACATCCCAGGACATTCACCCCATGGTCAGACTGTGCAATGCTCAGAAAAAGACAAAAATCTCAAAGAGCCTCATTTCAGACCCCACTGAGAATGTTACACGTTAAAGTCCATGACAGCACAATTAGAAGAAGACTGAACAAGTACGGTTTGTTTGGAAGGGCTTTGTCTCCTCAGTCAAAAGACATAAAAATAACAAAAACAGGATAAGCAGAGACAGTGAGCACCAACACTATTAGTAGATTAAGGAGCATTTTTTTTTGGTGCTTTCTGGCAAATACCTGTCTATATTACAAACATGCATTACTGCTGTATAAGATTAAGCAATGCCACTGGTGCTAGTCTACAGACTGAAATATCCACCATGTGCTATTTAAATGATGTTACTGAGATTGTTATGAAATATGTTCTGAACTATGAACAGTTAAAGGAGCTGACTGACCAGGTTTCTACCAACTGACCAGAAACAAATGCAAGACAATGCCAGCACTCAAACAGTATGCACAGGCCGTGCCAGCTTTGTGCTTAGGACTTCTCCCAATTAGCCCATTACATTATAACCTTAATCAGGAACTTACAGCTCTTCCACTCTGCCGACAGGATATTTGCTCTTTGTTTTAACTGGCGGTTCACCATCAGACCCACTGCCTTGCTCCTGGCACCCGCCACAAGATTGACATTATGTACAGCTCTATTACGAGAGAAGCCACCCTGATGAGATGGAGATGTAACATTTCTTGTAAGATGCAATGTAGGGCAAGTTTACACTGTTTTAATAACTCATTATTTCATAATGTTCTCCTGTCAAGACAGAGTTATTACACTGAAAAGGGTTTAGCAGTTAACGCTTTCCTTGCATTTGGTGTCACGGGGCTTTACATGTAAATGAATCAGATTGTTGTTACAGTTCTGCTTGGTAAAGATAAGGCACGGGATTTTGTGGGTCATTCTAAGGAAGTGGTTCAAAAGCTTCCAAACAGGTTGTTTGACATACATTTGACATCTTGATAGCTGATTTTGAAATTGAACAGCCTTCCTTAAAATTCTGAAAATCTAATCTTTTGGGTTCTTCATGCCCATCTTATCAGTTATCCTCCTCACTCTGCTTATCTGTATTTTGTGAAAAAAAGAGATCAAACGTAAATCATATATGTGTGCAATGTAATAATAATACTTAGTGTATAGTGTATACAGTATTAATAATGCAGTATTAATAACTTGCATATACAGTACAATATGAAGGATGCATTGGTAGTGGTTAGGACTTTGGCAGACAAGAGTGCTTCATTCCCACCTTCAGATCTGTGTTCGTGGAATTTGCATGTTCTCCCAGTGCTTGGTGGGTTTCCTCCAGGTGCTCTGGTTTCCTCCCACAACCCAAAGACATGCAGATTAGGCCAATTGGCCTTTCCAAATTGGTCATAGTGTGTAATTGTGCCCTGCAATGGATTGGCACGCTGGCATGCTGTAACCCTCTCTTGACCCTGTCCACCAAAAATGGTATAGAGAATAAATGAGAGTGAGTGTGTATAGGAAAAAAAAAAAAAGGATAATTTTTTCTTCAGAAAAAAATTGTTGCTAAGAGAGATCAGAGCGAATGACCAGATTTTAGTCTTTAAGAATAAAAGAATTAAAAAAATAATACTTTATGACTTTATGGCAGAAAA
>QMIH01000171.1:490972-545370 GCA_003987875.1 Clarias batrachus
CACTAATTCTGACAAACTCCAAGAAGTGATTATGAAAGAATGGGTTGCTATCAGTCAGGATTTGGGCCAGAAGTTGGTTGAGAGCAGCCCAGTCGAATTGCAGAGGTCCTGAAAAAGAAGCGCCAACACTGCAAATACTCTTTGCATAAATGTCATGTAATTGTCGATAAAAACCTTTGAAACGTATGAAGTGCTTGTAATTATATTTCAGTACATCACAGAAACAACTGAAAMAAAGATCTAAAAGCAGTTTAGCAGCAAACTTTGTGAAAACTAATATTTGTGTCATTCTCAAAACTTTTGGCCACGACTGTATGTGTGTGCCCAGTGATGGATTGGCACACCATCCAGGGTGTCCCCCGCCTTGTGTCCCCCTACCCTAAGTCTCCTGGGACCCTCCGCACCCCTGTGTACAGGATAAAGACGATGGCATAGACGATGGGTGAGTGAGTGATGAGGACGTAGACATATGTGAGGTGAAACTGCGTGATTGATTGATTGATTGATTAATTGATTGATTGATTGATGCGATATCAATCATCAAGACATGACATTTATTCCATGTTTTTCCAAAGTACACTGAGATCTAAAATCCTTAAGCTGCCTGAATCCATTGGAACAGTTGGAAATGTCACTTGTTGCTGTTGAAGTCCCTTGCCACGAGCAACAAGACATCTTTCATTTGAGGTGTAAAAAAAAATGTAGGGGTTCCCTGATTGTATCTGCTTCAAGAAAATAAACAGATCATGAAGCATCGTGGGTGACGAGTGATAAAAGCCGATCCGTTATGACTTGTGATTTTCCGGGTTCATTCGTTCTTCCCTCCTTCAGCTTGGCTTGATTCAAATGCCACTGGTGGAAGTGCCAGGCACTTAGTGTTCATTATCTGGCTCGTTTTCATCTGCTGTTTTATGTACAGAGTAACCAGTATGTCAAACTAGCAACGTAATATGGTGTCACTCCGCAAGGGAGTACGAACTGCCAACTGACACAACACGGTTTAATAAATAGGCCCTTTACCTACTGTAATTTAGTGTGAGTGTGTGTATGTGTGTGTGTATGGTGTGTGTGAGAATGTGGGTTGGTTGAGTGGCTTTCTCTGTTTGCCACTTATGAATACAGTCTCTGCCAAAAGCGAAAGAGTGACCTCATGTACTGTAATTTTCTTTTTCCGGTTGGCGATGCCCTCCAATAAGCACCAAGATTTTTTTTAACCTTTTTCTCCTGGGATTTGCTCAGTTAACTGTAGAAAGACATTTGGAGTTCAGTCATACTATAAGTTCATATATGGGCTGTTTTATTACAAATGGACTTAAATATTAGTAAGGAGTAAGGATGTAATATGTTACATTATGAATACAGAAACTTTTTCTTTACAGAAATGAATAAAAATAAGAAGAGGAGGTGCTCTGATGCATTTATTTTTTATTTAATTTTTTTTTTTTTGCACCATAAAAATTTGCGAGCATCACGTAAGTAAACAAGAGCACAATGTAAGTGATTGGGGCCAAATTCCACAACCCTCGTTCTGTGCAAAAATGCATTTAGAAGATCAGCTGAGACTCTCAAAGCTTCTGCAGTCCCAGTGAGGTACATCAAGTTGGTAGCTTGAAATATTACTGTGCATTTAGTCCAAATTTAACTCTTTTCTTTCACTAAAAATTGTTTTATTGCTAGATAAGGGGACCCGCGGTGGACGTCCACTGTGCTACCGTGTCACCTTTGGTAATTCCTGTATATAAATAATTTGACATGGTTTCAAGTAGTATTATTCTATACTACTATTCATTCGAGCCTTAAACCATCTGTTCGATATTTTTAAAAAATGATTCCAGGACAGGAATGATTTCATTAATTATTTCAATTGTAGCATAATACTGTATATGAAGAAATATAGGCACCTGGCCTTCTGGCTCGTCTCATCCCGCTGATTATTATTATTATTTTTTTATTATTTTTTTTTTTGACAAATTATCATTACACACCAGATCAAGCTAATTCTATGTTTTTCCTTCAGCTCTCACATCATATCTTATGATGAAAGAACAAATTCAATCTAGAAATGCCTTCACTTCTTCGTAATCCTGCGCATCAACAGAATGTACTTGGAAAGAGAAAAGTCAAATTTTTGGATATAAATCACTTTCCACATTATCCCTGTGGTCTTCTCACCACAGACTGAATAAAACGTATTTCTTCCTGGAGATGCTTTTAAAAGACTTGCTTTAAAAAAAAAAGAAGAAGAAGTTTCTTGTTTGATGTTTGGTGACTAATCTGACCGCAATCTTTGCTAACTGGATTTGATTTGTCCCTGTAGGTTAGAGTTTCTATATCCCTTTACATAGGAACTGAGAACAGAGAGATTCTAACCAGAATACATTTACAAAAGCTAAGAATGGCTAACCATGTAAAGAACCTTTCAGCTTTTTATACCATGTGTTTCTCTCTCTCTCTCTCTCTTTACATAAAGCCTTCACCCTGCTGTGTATTTCTGAAAATCTGAAGATAACAGCATAATAATATACATCTTCTCTTAACCAAGTTTCCACGTTTCAGCATGTAGTTCTCGGGAATGGAAGTGGAAATGGAGCGTAAAATTTATCAAATACAGTCCAGTTGCTGGAGTTGACTTTTTTTTTTTTTCTTTTTTTTTTTTTTTTTGCTGGTAAAGTCTGCTTCCAGCATATCTCTAATTCCTTTGCTTAAACCACCCATTCAATCACACCCATAATTTATTGTCACTAGAATCTGACCTATTTGTATAAATAAAGACAGGCAGGAAGCGATTCAGAGGAAAGGTCTCAACCACTCTATTGCGAACCCAGTGGAGCAGAAGGTAATTCTCAGGGGGGAGCAGAAAATGCTTGGCGAGCAGAACCAGAGAATGGAGTTGAGATGACAGTGACTGATCACATCTTGAAAAATGCGGGAGAGATGGTAAATACTGAGCGCGAACTGGCTCGGATTAACTGTGAAACAGCGTCCTTTGGCGCTGCACCCAGCTGAGATTGGCCCTACTTGATATTACTGTCTTTGCCATGACTATGAGTAAGATTGCCTGGACACATCAAATATCCATGAGCTATGCATAGACCAGTGTGATATTCATCATCATGACATTAAACAGTGAGATAGTTATCGTGACCAAAATCTGTTTCACATCAACAAACCAAGTACGTGTTGACTTGTGAATGGTGGATAATGGATACGGTGGTGCACTGTTTGAAGAACAACGTTTTATGATTATAAAAAGACAACAGATCCGTGCGCATAGAGTTTGCATGTTCACCCTGTGCTTCCTGTGGTTTTCCTCAGCATACTCCGGTTTCCCCCCATCCAGAGTGTACCCCATCTCATGCACATCTACAGGCCCAGAAGGTAGCGGTACAGAAGATAAACATGGTATTTAGCTGTCCTTTATGGTTTGTTCTTGATACACTGGCAATAATTTGTCCTGCAATGGATTGGCACCCCATCCAGAGTGTACCCTGCCTTGTACACTCAAAACTAAACAAATGAAAGCACTAAATAAATGTATTCTCCTACTGACACACAAAGGTATAAAATACTCTGGAAGAAATCTAAACAACATAAAATATGCCGATGACACAACCCAGATTACAGACGGTGCAGAAGGCATGAAATGGATATTGAAAACTGCCGAATGGTAAAGCCAAGAGATGGGACTGAAGCTGAATGTGAAAAAGGCCAAGATATTGACGAGCAACAAAATAACAGATTTGAGACAGGCGGGGAAGAGAGAGCTATGAAATACCTTCAAAGGATATATTATTAGTGACTAAAACCAGACTTGTACACAGCCTGATTTTCTCAGTAGTCACACACAGATGTGAAAGTTGGGCAGCCAAAAAGCAAGACTAAAGAAAAATTGATGACTTTGAACTTTGGTGTTGGAGAAGAACACTTCACATCCCATGGACAGCAACGTGAACCAGGATGTCAGTTCCCAAAGAGCCATCAATGTTACTGAAAAACACAAATAACAAAAAGGAGACTTGCCTAGTTTGGACACAAAATTAAAGAGAATATTCACTAGGGAAGGACATCATGATCAAGATGACGAGGAAGACCTTCATCAAGATGAATAGACACATTGACCTCCACCATGAACATGAAGCTGGCAGAACTCTCTAAAATTTATTTTGTTCAAAGTCACTATGGACTGGCCACTAACTAACTAACCAACTAAATAACCAACTAACTAACCAACAAATAAATAAACAACATAAATAAGCCCCCCTAACTGAAGTTTGGCATACTTAAACCAAAAGAAAAAAAAAACATCTCTAAGGAAGTTAATGCACTTGGATCATATCTGAAACACAACCATTTCCAACTTCTCACTGAGAAAAATTCTAAATTATGAGTAAAAAAAATTGGGGAGTTTTCTGACAGGCAAAAGTTCATTTCACCAAACCTGGAAGTAAGATAACTGACTAAGGGAAAAAACAGTTTTAAAAAGTCTTGAAATTGCAGTTTGTGTCAGAATGAATTACAGCTGTTGCATTGTCACCACCTGCTCCAGTTCTGTTCATGAATACGAAGCTATAGTGCTAATGGTTGTCATAAACACAGCAATACGCTAACGGGCAGCTAATATTAGATATCAGCTAACAAGCATCACTTTTTTCTAGTAAATGAAATGGCGACATGGGTGCCATGGGAATTCTATCACAATAAACTAACAGAAAGATCATATTCTATATATATTGCAAAACTGGAAATTGACATTTCCGAATTTTAGATTACATGCTAAAATATTATTATTTTGGTCAAAAAACAAAAAAAATAGTATTTAATCAGATTTTATGACTTTGATTCGGAAAAACTGGATTTAGGGAATTATATTTATGGGAACAGAGCTGGATGGATAGAGGAAGCTTTATTTGTTCATCTACTTTTCTTGTAGTGCATGCACAAAATTGACCATTGGGTCCACATTAACTGGCATCGTGTCAGGAGCGTAATCACAAATTATACTTATGCCTGCGTTCCAAGTATGTGTGGTGAATCTCTGTGGTGTATTTTCCATAGCGGTTGTGAAGTCAGCTTAAGAGTTGAGTTGTATGTCATAAACCCACTATCACTCAAGCTACACCTTTTATAATGAGTCAACACTAAAATTAGTTTTGTTCTGCAGCCAGTTGACAGATGGGAAATGGTGAGTAACACTGCTTGCCTCCAACATCTAAACCCTTAGGATCAACAATAATAATATATTTTTTTAAAAACTGTTTATTACTTGTAGATGGTTCTGTTTAGTTAAACTTGCCAGAATTTTTTTCCCCCATAATATTTCTTTGTAATGACCAGTCAATTCATCTGTATCCTGTAGATCAGTATCTATCTGGCTAAAACCTCCCCTCAAGTGCTTATGGAGGACTGCTGGTGCGATGTCATGCCGAAACACGTCTTCAGGCGCCTTGTAGAACATTTAAGGTTCATGCATGCTACTCTGTTATGACAACTTATTTCGTTGATTTCGTAACTTTGCTTCATTTAACATTAATATTAGAATATAATTTATTTCAAGCATAAGTAAGGAAATATAAAAATATGAAGGTTTTGTGCTGTGATCCTGATATAATTAAGATTTTTTGTTTTACACAGTGTGATTTTAACCATTTACAGTATAGTGACGATAGTGAATATAGGGAGAATTACTATATGTATAACATTATATCTTTACATGATTACTAGACATTGCTTTTTCATTTTATTTCATTTCCAATTTGATTCTATTTTATTACTTGTGCATACTGTAGTATAAATTTAACAGCTAAACATTTTATATATTTGTTAAATTTGCATGATTATATTCTTGTTTTATATTCTTTATTTGAATATTTTCTTTTTTATACAATTTAAAAAAATTATATTCTTATTTCATATTCTTTATTTAAATACTCTATTTTCTTTTTTAAAAAATTCAGTCATGGGCATTATACACCATGCGAAAAAAAAAAAGTTTTTTTTGATTAAATAAATAGTTTTTCTTATTCTGACCAATCCAATTTAAGAATTCAAGAATTTTGCAGTGGTATTTGTTTGCAAGTGATATCACATATGTTTGCCATGGTCCACGAACCTGGATGGTAAATGGGACGTTACTTAGCGGATGCCAGTACCACAACCGACATTTGAAACTAGTCCAAGAAGCACGTTCAGCAAGTAAACACATCTTATAGCATTATGTCATCTTAAACAATACTTTCTTCTCTCTCCTCAGTATCTAATTCTAAATCTGTGTTGTTTCACGGCTAACCAGCTTCCAATCTCATATCCCTTTCTAATCCTACTTGGTGTGTTGAACGAGGAATTCATCACCCTAATGTACCTAGCATACTTTACTTAGCTTTCCATTATACACTGTTTGGGATTAAACCTCAGAACAGTTAGTTAGCTTTAATTTAGAAAGCTTGAAATGTTTTAGTTAACATTACCTGTACTGCACCTCATTTTATGAAGCGTTACACACAGTATCATCTCATTCACAACAAAAACACTGAATGAGCTACCGCTAATGCTAGCAAACGCCACCAAACCCAAGAGGAATCACATATTTGTACACTGCTGAGGTAATCAAACTTAGCAAATTAATATCCCTATTACCTACTTTTATCCATTTTCACACACTTGATTGTCTTTTGAATAGGTTACAGTCTAATAGGTTAAGTCTGCCACAATATACTGAATATGGAAATAATCAACACAATACAGGTTTCAATCAATTGCTAGGCTACTCTTTTATCTGTATGACAAAGCATCAGGTAATCTGGTAGGATTATGAGGTAATCATGAGGTAATATTTCTGTTATTTATGGCTCAGAAATACACCTAATATGTTTTATCAGTGAATTATTAACAAAAATACATAGCAGCCTAATGTCAGTTTACATCCGCCACCCACTAGTCAGTCGTGTGTCTGCAAATGGACAATAATTGAATACAACGTACAAGATGCTCAAAATGAAGATGGTGATAATAAAAAAAAAGGAAGAATACTCATTAAATATAAACCTTTATTATTTTTAAAAAACAATTCTCTTCTGCGTCAGAGTACAAAAAAAAAAACATTCATGATTACATATAAAATCAGTTTTAAATAAAGAAAAAAAGATGTAAATAAAAATGCATTTTTTTTTTTTTTTAACTGTGGCACTGAATATACAAATATAGTTTTATAGGCTTTTGCATTTATTACTGTATTGATATATAAGGCACTTGATGTTAAACTTTTTGGAGGTTGGTCTACATATTCTACTAGCACTACACCTAAGGACACAACACCTCAAGGCTTGATGTGCAGAAGGTACAGTAACATGAAGTATTCATTATCATTGACACTTTATCAGTGCTACACATACAACGGGTACAACAAGCTCCGTTCTTTTGCATGGTTCATGACTACATACTGCATTCATCCATACAAATCTATATTCATACAATATTCGACTGATTGACAGCTTGGACTGGCAACAAAGTTGTTGGTTTTTTTTTTTGTCCAGGGTAACCTCACTGGAACTATTGCAGATGGCCAAGTGCTTTCCAGTGCATTAGCCCATTTAATCCGTTTGTGGGAAACACTCAAAAGCTCTTGCCTTACTGTGGCACAGCCATCATTTCCTGGATATTTATTGTTTAAGGGCCATGTTGCCACTGAGACTAGCTACAAAGCAACATTCATAAAAGAAAAGGAAATGAATCTAGATTTATTAAAATGGCATCATCCAACCACATAAACAGTGCCTAACTCTCTCTCATCAACTGACGCTGCAAACACTCAAGTGCTGTTTAAAATACCCTAGAAAATATTGTTTTGTCCCCAAGATTAAAAATGATTTCACTTCAATAATTGTGCTGCCTGAGAACACTTTAGTAAATATTGGGACAGAGCCACTGGACAGGGTTCAAAACAGGGCGGGGGGGGGATGCTGAGGTTTAATTTGTGTCCAGCTCACACAGGATAAAACCCACTTGGTTTCTTATATTTGAATAAGAATTAACTAGTGATCTGGGTCATGAACAAATTGGCCATTCACACAGTATGATATATAAAAATATATTAATGGTAGCACAGTGGTTAAGGCATTGGACCATGGTTCAGAAGGTTCAAGGTTCAAACCCCACAACCACTAAGTTGCCACAGTTGGGCTCTTGAGCAAGGCCTTTAAAAGACCACTCAAATGTATAATGAGATCAAAATGGAAGTCTCTCTAGATAGGGGGCATCTACAGTACCAAATGCTGTAAATGCACATTTTACTGTTATGCATTATATATCTGGTGTCTCCCTGGTATAATCCCTGTTTCTCTGGAACTTATAGTACTCTGTCTCAGGGTCACAATATATTCCATCAAATACACACTTTCATTGTCAGTAAAAAAAAAATCACATATATTTCCGCAACTATATCATGTTCAAAAAAAAAAAAAAAAGAAGAGCAGGATCAACTATACAAACCGTAAAAGAATAAAAAGAAGACTCAACTTGCACAGTTCGTAAATTCTTGGCACTGCGACGGAAGGGAGCTAGAACACACTGTAGGATATCGGATGTGTTTAAACATGTGAAGACAGCAGCCATTAGAAGGAGAACGGTCCCACGATGATGGTAAGCCGTAATAAGGAGCTGGTGCGATAGTTTGTGGCGCTGTGGTGCGTGATCATCTCTAGATCGACGATCATCTCAAGAGGGCCCTCTAGGGATTTGGTCAGCACCAACATCGCACTGACGTTACTGGAACGCTATAAACAATGACATGTGATCAGTTGTTTTATGATAGTACGTATTACCCCGTGCACATAAAGAAAATGTACAAATTGGTTATTAAGGATGTAAACAAATACAAAATACAAATTTCACACGAATTAACAATTATTTGTGTTATATAATTCATTATGTAAGACGTTTTTCACTTTCAGATCACAGTCATTAATATGATTGTAAATGATGGACATACAACATGCAACAATACATTTACGTAACACGAAGTGCATTCAAGTCAAAACGGGACTTGAGATCAAATTTCTCATGAATAAGGCATAAAACTGGTTGACATTTATAGAAGACTTCAAGCACAGTACGATGACGCGACTCTTAGCCGCAGTAAAACACTTGAATTGTGCAAACAGTTTAAGAAGGTCGTATGGCCATGAATGATGACCCCGGTCGATTGTTTGGAGCCCGCTGCAGTCATTCCCGTGGACATTCAGCAAGTTGAATGGCTGATCCTTAGATATCGATGGATAACTTGTGACTAACTTCCGGAAAAGACACATCTGTCTATGGGAACTGGGAGTTCGGTAACTTGGCTTGGAGTTACTGCCACATCTCTGAACAGGAAGGAGGTCAGCATTTCAGAAGTGAAGCAGGGAGACCAATCATGGCTACAGTCTACTGAGAAATCTTGATGGTATCCTAAAGCACTAATGAAACACTGGGATGAGTGCATTAGTGTAACAAGGGATGATATACTGAAATAAAGGGAGTTCTTACTCTCTAGTCTTCTACACAATCAAAAGTCCCGGTTTGACTTGAACACCCCTTGTACATCCTTAGTCATTGCCTGGTCAGGGTTGTTGGCTGTCAAATTGCGCTATTAGTTTGGATATACTGTATTGTGAGTAAGTAAGTAAATTTGCTCGAAAATGTGGATAGGTACAAAAAATTGCAAGCAGGCAGAATTACATTTAAATAATTTCAATATTTTAAGCACTAAATAGATATAGATAGATGCATTGTGGTGCTATTTATACAGTAATGCATTGCTCACCCTCAGGAAGAACTCTCCTCCATCGTTGCCGGCTCTGATCCTGAAAGTGTTGTGCATGTTACTATAGATATTAGTGGCTTGGATCTGAAAAATGTCCGCCGGTATGGTACGGTCAGAGTGAATGTTCATGTACTTGTAGACAATGGACTGCGGCAAGCCACGGCACACACTTGTGGAAGAACACACACAACGGCTGGAAGAAATAAGAAAAATATATATGATATACGGGAGAATCAAAGCATTTTACAGTACATTCAAATTGTCTTCATGCTACAGTAGGGTGCAAACAAAGGCCAAAATTCACACAATTTGCAAAATACAATATCAGGGATGCATTGAAATCGTTTTTTTTTTTGACCTGATGGACATTTCTGGTCATGTTGATTTCTTCCATCTGCTGCAAGAAATAAACTTTCTGTATTGAAGATATTTTGACATTTAAACAGAAATTTTAATAGAGATCATGAAGGCATGGAGAAAAGGATTTGAGAAGATTTGATCAATTGATCATCAGTAGGTCTATCAAACCTCTATCAAAGAAGAAGTTTTGGCAGGTCTGGAGTATACAGGTCTGCACAATGCCAAGTGGGAAAGACGTACATAATGGTCTTATAAAAGCAAGTGTTGCTGCAAATCAATCTGGAAAGCGTTATAAAACCATTCCAAATGATTTGAAGTTCAACGTTTAATGGTGAGAAAGATGATTCCCAAACATAAAGCATTCCAGACAGTTGCATCTTCCCAGGGGTGGACGTCCCAGGACAATCAACCATCCCCCCTCTCCCCCCACCACCCACTCCCCCCAAAAAACACAAGAGTTACACCTCCAAAAAAAAGTCCAAGACAGCACAATTAGAAGAAGACTGAACAAGTACAGTTTGTTTGGAAGAGTTGCTGGGAAAGAAAAAAAGTAATAACTGCACAAACCCACATTTGAACCCAGACATGTGAGCACTTTCAGCAAGAAAACACATCTGATAATGTTAAACAACACTTTGTCTCCTCAGGAATTGCTTGTGTTGTTTCAAATTGCCTCAGTGTTATTTTATTTATACCCCAGATGAGCTACAAAGCTAACTAGCTTCTAAAAAAAAAACTCTCTGAACCTTCTCAAACCCCTAATCAAGGGCACTACTTGGTGTGTGGAGTAAAAGGATTGAATTTAACACCCTGCATAGCACACTAGCTTACTAATATAATGCTATTTGGGATTCGACCCTGGAACCAGGAACTTAATGTAGCTAAATTTCTAAAGCGGAATAAGTGGAAATATAAAAAGAAACTTTTTACAGAAGATTTACAGGACTGTCCATCACCTTGACATTTTGTTTACCTTACCTTTCGGCTATATGATATAGCACTGTATATAGTAGTAGGTAAGAATTTCGCTAGCTCCACCAGTCGCGGTTAATTACAGTAATTCCGCCAGTCATAATAACCAAAATAACTGGTTAAATAAACAAACTAGTGATAATCTGTTAATAATAAATGGTGGTAGAACTGGACTATAAAAGCACTATTATACTCAAGGTATTGCTGTCAGGCTTCACCCTCGTGTCTACAACCTTGTCACAGCGGTGCTGATATTCAGCACAACAGCACTCCCTCGCATACGATGTCCCTTAATTATCATATAAAAAATTAATATAGTACACAATATGGCCAAAAGAATTTAGACACCTGATCATAACACTTATATGTGGTGTTATTGTTCCCAAATTGTGACCATAAATTTGGATGCATAATTGTCTTTAATGTCTTTGAGACATTTGGGATGAATGCACCCTTGACCCCAGAACGTCAATAGGGTTCAATGGGCAAAATCCCACAAAACCACATTCCAAAATCTACTGGAAGCTGTTATAGCATGAATGCCTCAACCTATTAATGTACTGTACAGTACATGATTTTTAGGTTCAGAACTCATGTGTCCACATACTCGTACACTATGCTAGTAACATACTGTTGTGTTATTCCAGTCCGTTAGTGCAGCTTGTCCTAGCACACAAAATCTTGGCTTTTACATACGCATCTGTCTCCGTGAGAACGCTGCCAGATCTACTTACTTTTCGGATGTGCGCACATAAGGCTCTTGACAGGGGTTTTTCTGGTAACAACGGAAGCCTCCGTAATAATTCCAGCACATCTCATCTTCACTGCATTTGTGGCCTGTTTCACACTCGTTAATGTCTGAGGGCAAATGGCAAAGAAAAAAGTATTTATATATGATACAAACTACACAAACATTTTTTCGTCATAGTTAACAGAATTAAACATTTTTATGTGCTACCAGGGGAGTTCAAGTCCAACCGGGACTTCTGATTGTGTAGAAGAAGAGAACACGGTGATGAGAGAAAAAGAAATGTCTCTGTATAATCCCTACTACACTAATGCACATATCCCAGCGTTTCACTAGTACTTGGATACCATTAAGGTCGAAGGTTCGATCGATCTGCCGGTTTCACGTCTGAAACGCTGGCCTCCCAGGAACTCCTTTAATGGCCCAAACATGACTATAGCTGGAGGTCATGCATGGGAGTACAGCCGTCTTTAAAACATATGCACCATTCTCATAACCATACTGTGCTTGAAGTCTTTTGCAAAGGTCAATCGTTTTTACACCTTCATTCATGAGAAATGTCACCACAAGTCCCGGTTTGACTTGAACGCCCATCATATATTACTATTAAACAGACATCTCCACTATATTAAAAAGCATACAAAAATACAAGTATATATTTTTACATACATAAGCATGCAAAAAAAATCTATGTATCTATATACTTTATATGAATTTTTTTTTTTTTAAATATATAAATATTTAAATATACCTCTAAGAAATATAACTCTAGTACCATTAAGTACAAACAAAAAAACAATTTGTACCAGTTTCCCTGGGATTTCACTTTCTGTGTGTGTGTGTGTGTGTGTGTGTGTGTGTGTGTGTGTGTGTGTGTCCCCTTTACATCAAGGCTTAGATTTAATTTCTTCCTGGCAAACCAGCCTACTACTAAACCCCTGGTCTCACTGTTACGGTAAAAGGGGATATTGCAAAACATGGGCTATCCCTTGCCTTAGAGCTCAGGCAGCGCACACACACTCACACTCACACACATCAAACGGTTCAGTACCATCAAAGTACCCTTGGAACTGACGGGAACTATTTCTGACACAGCAGCAAAGATTCATCAACTCACTCTCCAACCTATTCAACATAACCCATGGGAGTGGAAAAAATAACACTGGTACTCATTTGAAACTCTTAGAAAAGAAAAAGGAAAAAAAAAAAAAAACCCTCACAGGCATAAATCTCCCTTTTGGGTGCCGAAACCCTAACGCCTTGTTTGCGTGCACCCCAAGCTTTCGCATTCTTTCCATGACAGGCTGGTTGAGAGGAAAGAGCCCATATTCTGGTATATATCTCCTTCGGCGATGACACGTCCAATTTTGATACGGATCCGAAACGGGCACGGAGGTTGGAGAGATAATCATATTTCACTAGCAAAGAGGAACAGCGGCCAAGTACCTTGACACGTTCTTGTTCCCTGGAGCTCATATCCTTCAGGGCAAGTGCAGGAATATGCTCCGGGGCTGTTAACGCAGGCGTACTGGCACATGTAGCGGGAGAAGGCACACTCATCAATGTCTGCAAACAAAACGAGAACAGGAAGCCGTTTAGAACAGGCACAGCGTTTGCCATGAGTGTCAGTGATAATATACAGTACTTTCTAAATAGAGGACGGCATGAAACAGTCATGACATATAGTAAAGCTTCACTACACCCTATATGGGTTATAAACATTTAAGGGCATCAAAGGCTTCATCAAGGATCAAAGACAATATCCATCAACTGTAATACATTTCCATTACACTGTGTAATCTCTGAGTTTGCTTTTGCGTGCTTGAGCGATTTAATCAATTGTCCTCAAAGATGCCAGAATGATCTCCATCACCTCATCAATGCCTGTAGTCTATTTAGCGTATTAGCCTATTAGCTTTTCAAATTATTTCATGTTAATTAGTTAACTACACTTTATGCGGGAGATAAATGTTGCAGTTTCAAATGACTGGCCCTGATCAAGCAAAGACAACAACTAGGGAGATTTTAAATAACCTAAAATTGGGTTCCGTCCAATGGATTGAAACTTAGAAGGATAGTGCTTTATGAAATAAGAAACATAAATGGAGTGCACAGCAGAAATTGGAGCTATTTACGTTTTAACCATTTTAGATGATATAATAGGGTAAGTACAGAAAGTGCACTTCCATGTGATGAGATCTCACAGTATTGGGGCCTAAACATCTGTGTGGCCATATAATGTCCCCCAGGTTGGTGGGATTAATTAGAAAAAAGGCTTCAATTTGTTAGGGAGTATAAAGATGGGATGTAGGAGCTATGAGAAAAGTTCTAAAGGATCCAGTTTGACCCTATTCCTGAGCGAGGGGGGTGTCAGGGTAAGAAGGGAAATGCATGAAGCGATACACCCATCATGCATACTGGCCACTATACAAGCCGTCGGTGGGGAGTGTTATGATCTGGGGGTTGCTCAGGTCAGTTGCTCAGGTCTAGGCTCAGAAACGTTATGTGGCAATAAAATGAAGTCAGCTGACGACCTTAATGTACTGAATAACCAGGTTGTCCCATGAATGGATTTTTTTCTTTCCTAATGGCATGGGCTCAGGACTCATGCTTTTGGGAGCATGAGGAATCATTTTCACACATGAACTCGACACCACGTAGTGTGCTTTAATCGAAGATAAAGGCAGGTGAATGTCAGTCATGAACTGGAATGTCAAACAGAACATATTTACGAAAATATCTGAAAGAAAATATTTTCGTCTTGCCCACTGAGGTACTTTCCTGGGTCCAAATTTGGAGTGTACTGTAGTTTAACAATGCATAGCTCCTAGTATATAACGCCAGCTGTCTGTCTCAGATATATCATTCAACACTGTGTGAAAACTTCAACCATTTAGTAGCTAATAGTAGAACTAGTAGTTATCTATTAGTGTAACGAGTAGTTAGTATACACTAATGTACTGTACAGCGTCAGTGCTAAGCAGATGCTAGATGCTAGTTCTGACTGTTGACGTGAAGAAGAAATGCTACACCAAGGAACATGTTGAGCCAGTGTTACTGACGGCTAGAGATCAGACTCACCTACACAGGAAACCGAGTCTGGTGCTAGCTCATAGCCCTGGCTGCAGTGGCAGATAAAGGATCCCATAAGATTGTAGCACTGATGATCACATGGCTGACTCACTTGACACTCGTTCACATCTGAAACAAAGGTGGAAATAGTTGACGAAGCCCTAAAATCACAGTAGCATAGTCACAGTTTAGCACCTCTATTTTGCTTCTTCCCATCTTTAGTATGCCAGAGACAAGAGTGAGGGGGGAAGCCTGCCTACATGTTATGAACAGATGTCCTAAGAGGGTAAACAAAGGCCATGTGAAAATGGAATTGCAGTTTTGGCTGAAATGGGACACTTTTCTAAATAGAAGATATATACAAAATTCTACATAGAAAATGCTGTGGCATGCCAACAAAAATTGTGATACTGTATATATAATCCATCCATCCATGTAGGAATCTTTGTAGTCCAACTAGGGACTGTGGAGGCCAGCGGTGACCATTGTTCCCATTTTGTATTACCGTCGTTGTTCCTCTGGTCATCATTCAGGCAATTCAGGAACGTCAGTTATCCTAATCTGTATGTCTCTGGACTGTGGAAGGAAACCAAAATACCCGGAGGAAACCCACCAAACACAGGAGAACATGCAAACCGACCTGAAGCGAGAATCAAACCCAGGACCTGGTTGCCTGTGGTGCTAACCACTAAGCCACTATGCTGCCGATGCTACATTTTCCCCCCTTTTTGTCCCCTCACACGCCAGCTTTACGCTGTTTATGTACAGAATGAGTTTCCTGGATTGAATCACTCACCCACACAGCTGTGGTTGTTGCTGGCAAGCTGGTAGCCAGTGTTACACTCGCAGTAGTAGGATCCCGGAACATTCACACATCTGTGCATGCAGTAGTGTGACATCAGGCACTCATCTCTATCTGTGGACACACACACACACATACACACAAATATGTTGGGTTGAGAGTGTTCCCCATGACGGTCCATCTGATTATATTACTGGTGTTTCCCAAGTGTTTGTGATATTCTATTCGGTGGACAGCAATAGACAGTATATAACTGATCCATGTATTAAATACTGTAGTTTGATCCTAGAGGACTTTAAAATTCTCAACTCTATCTGATAGGTAGATTAGAGAGCAGCTCTTGCCGTAGTGCTGGTTGTAATTCAAATGCTTTTTTGAAATGTCGCCTTGCACATTTAGAGTCCAGGTTCAGTTTCCACCTCAGAGTCTTTGTGGATGGAGTTTGCATGTTCTCCCAGTGCTTGGTGGGTTTCCTCCGGGTACTCCGGTTTCCTTCCACAGTCCAAAGACATACAGATTAGGCTAATGGGTGTTACCAAATTGTGAGTGTGCAAATGCACGTATGAATGTGGACCGGAGGTTCTACCACAGTGAATGTGAATAAATACAATGTTCACCATTGGTCTACGCAGTCCCTAGTTGGACTACATAGGTTCCTAGGTGGATGGGTGGAATAGAATAGAATATTAATAAATTTGACAGAGCTGGTGTGATTCAGGAGGTCGAGGCTCTTGGGTGCTGACCAGAGAGTTAGGTGTTTGAGCGCCACCACTGCCACCACTGACTCCACTGTTGCGTCCTTCGGCAAGACCAGTGCAGACCACTGCAGCCCAGCTACTGCTTGGTTATAAAATGTGAGGCTTGTAATTGGCAGTGCATGCAGTGTAACACATGCGTCAGATCTTGTGGATAAAATGATGTGGCGTGGGGTGACTCTTAAGATAAAAGAGACAAAGCCCAAGACATACAGTACATATAAATAGAGTGGAACCTCGGATTGCGAGTAACCTGGTTTACGAGTGTTCCGCAAACCGAGCAAMGATTTTTMATAMATTTTWAWTYGGAAACCGAGCAAGTATTAGTTTACGAGCGCCGAGTATCATGTATCACGCATGCGACTCTTATTTTGACACCGAGCGTCACTCTCTCACCTTCCTCCCTCCCCCCTCCCCACCCGGCTTCTGTTTTCAGAAACTCTGCTCATCTCTTATGAGTGTGCGCGCGCAATTTGACACCGACACACACACAAGGACGCTCTCTCGCCTTTTCACCCCTTCCCCGGCTTCACAAACACAGAAACTCTGCTCTGTCACGATTCTTTTCAAAGGTAAGGTGCTGGTTCATTTGTTTGTTTGTTTTTTACTTTACAGCAGTGATTCCCTTAGTCTGCGCTCACACCAGGTCAGAGAGATTTCTTTTTTCCCTGTTAAAATGGTGTTTCTGTGTTTATGTGTGTGTTCGTTTGTTGTGAGACCTAAGTGATTCTGTTAGTATGCGCTCATGCCAGTCTCGCTTTTTTCCGTTAAAACGGTGTTTCCGCTGTGTTTATGTGTTTGTTGTGAAACTTAAAGTGACAGAAACACTTATCTGTCAGGATTGATTTGTACTTTTTTTAAAGGTAAAGTGCAGATTAATTTGTTTTATTTTCATTTTATAGATTGTATTAATGATTTTTATGTATTTATTTTTTGGGGCTGTGGAATGAATAATTTGAGTTTTCATTATTTATTATGGGAAATGATGATTTGGTTTACGAGTGTTTTGGAATACGAGCCCACTTCCGGAACGAATTGTGCTCGTAATCCAAGGTTCCACTGTATAGACACATAATCTAAGGGAAATCTACAATGAAGTTGCTGGAAACCTATTCTTATTCTGGGTTTTATTATTATTATTATTATTATTATTATTATTATTATTATTATATTTGGCCACTTCACTTAAATCCTTTTAATAACTTAAATCTTTGTACTAAAATGTAAATTTCAATGACATAAAACTTTGCACCCTAATGGAGGGTAATAACAAACAGGTGTATTATTGATTGCAAAGTTTGATGTCCAAAAACACAGGTTGAGGCCATGAGCGCTAAGCAAGCAACAAAACCACGTTTATTTCTGTCATATTGAATTTTCTGCCATTTTTTTTTTTAACAGTTTTGTTTTTGCATTTTCTTCTGCAATATTTGTCTAAATTGTACCAAATTGTACAGGTGGCATCTATTGACCAAGCCCAAAAAACCCCCGCTGTGGCATGCCAACAGATATGGTGATGAAGCAGCCAAACAGGAAGCGGTGCTATTTCTTCGCAAGGGTTAGTTGCTTTCATGTCAAATTTTGTATACAAAGTGTCAACATGTCTTGTCCACACTGGACACACAAGACAATTTTTTAAAATAAAAAATGGCCAATATTGAAATAGTAATAACTCCATAAGCGCTAGAGGTATTTTCATGAAACTTTTATGCAGCTTCAATGTAAGAACTCCTACCTCTGATGATTACATATGAACATGTGACACTAAATCATGTGACTGTGAGGGGCCAATCAACCTTTAATATATAAATATAGCAGGTACCACAGGTTGCCTCCACCATTCCAAAGACATGCAGGTTAGGCTAACTGGTGTTCCCAAATTGCCTGAATAAACAAATGGCTTCCTTTTCTCTTAAATATGTCTCTGTGGACTTCATAGGCAGTTTTCACAGACCTAGTATATATTTTTTACAATAACAAGTTATTTATATTTTATGCAAACAACACAAACTTGTAAGCTTATGTTACAAGCTAGATGCAGCCCAAAGAGCTAGCATGCACAAGCTAGCAAGCTAACATATGCTGACTCATTAAAATCTGATGACAATGGGGCTAACATTTCATTGGAGGCGTGTACTGAGCATTGAGTTTAGTAGGTCAAATACAAAACTTCCTAACACAGACAACTGCAGTGGTCAAAATATAAAGAGTTTAATTAAATTGATAATCAGTACAACAGCTGTGTACTTAATATCAGTACACTCCCTCTTGTGTGATATGGGTTTTATACACCAGCTCTGAACTAGCGTTGAACTGGAGACTGACAGTTAGTGTATCTAACAGGGGTAAAAGTAGCCATTCATGCCAGTTCTATGTAACCAAAAGGTGAGCGGCACTCGGTGGTTAAGGTTTTGAAATACTGATTGGAAGGTCCCGAGTTGAAACCCCAGCACTCCCAGGTTGCCACTGTTGGGCCTTTGAGCAAGGTCCTTAATCTTCAACTGCTCAGATGTATAATGAGATAAAATGTAAGTCGCTCTGGATAAGGGCGTCTGCTAAATGGCATAAATGTAGATGTACATACACCATGGAGGTTCAACGGTTCTAGGTTGAATCCCCCTTCAAGAAACGAAATGCAGACGGAAGCAATTTGGAACAACTTACTAAGGAGACAGAGTGTTGTTTAAATTGACATAGCATTATCTGATGCATTGTCTTGCTTAAAGTGCTTCCATGACTGGTTTTAAATGTGGCTTTTGGCAGGCAGCTGATTTCCCCTCTTTCCACTACTGCGGAAAAGTAAAACTATGTCCGTACCGACATACTTTTACTCCTGCTGGCGATTGACAGTTAGCATTATGAACAATTGTTTGAACTCATGACACAGAGTGATACATATAGTTCAACGCCGCAATGCCGTAACGCTCTGTATCACCACTCGTGGAATGCCTCTCGCCCAATCAGATTACTCGGTCAGAACTGACAGTTGTATAATCCAGGATAATCCAAACAAGATTTAGGATTATGGCAAAACAATCAGGAGTCAAACATGAAACTAGAATTGTTAAGCTATGAATATGGAATATTGGAAAATATAACTAGGGAATAATTCCAGGACTGATTGTAAATGACATTAACGCATCAAAAAGACAAGACAGGAATACACAAAAGCAGTTTATAAAAGCAGGATTCTCACCCACACATTGGTCACCGCTCTTCTGGTAGCCTGGTGGACACTGGCATAAGAAGGATCCTCGGGTATTATAGCAGGTCTGATCCGCACTACATGTGTGTCTTCCTGTATTACACTCGTCTATATCTGTATATGCAGACACAAACATATTTTTTTTAGCCATGGACCAAAGGAAATTTTAACATGGGACATTAAAGAGGCATCAAAGTTGAGTCAAATGACACACTGCCACCTCACAGCTCCAAGGTCCTGAGCTCGAGTTACCGTACTGTCGAGGCGTCGCCACAACGGACCATTCGATCCGCACAACAACTTGGCACAGGTAGTACGCCGGATGCCCTTCCTGCCACTACCCTCCCATTTTATCCAGGCGTGGGACCTGGTACCTAGTACTGCGTTCAGTGGCTGGGGTTTGGAATGGAATAAAACCCGGGCTATCCGCCGCTCCTGTTGTAGGCGAGAGACCTACCACTGAGCCACCAATGCCCCAAAACATGTGTTAGAAAAGTATTTAAAAAAAAAAAAAAACTGATACTTGCTGGATATTGCATAACATACTATAGATATATCTGCTGAAGGTTCTCTTTATTTGTGCTTCAATATACACCTTAAAGTTCATTCTGCACCATCAGTCCAAATTTTACATACAGTAGCTTATAATCTTTCTTAAACTCAAACTCTATCTTGTATGGGGTACATCTTTTATGGGCATACATGAAATGAAGGCTAATGTTGGTAGCTCTCCATCCTTTACTGTACATCCAATGTAATATATTTTTTACATTTATTTTAACCCTAAACCTAGGTTTTGATGATGACCTCCCAAAGTCAATCTCAGGTTCCTCCCATCTTAGGTTCCACCTTTGTAATGTTGTAAGAATTTTGGTACCCGCTTAGTCCTCCACTCATTTGGCAAAACCACAGAAACTTCAGATGTAGAATTGGTGGAACATTGTCCTAACAGTGCAATACCCAGACAGTAATGAACAACACTTAAAAACAGCCGCTTACTTCTGTTCGAGTACTCATATTTCTTTTATAAACGTAGTAGGTTAACTTTAAACCGTCTTTAAATGGCTCAAAACACAAATATGTGGTCAGTGATTCTCAAGAACAGCTCTTTGGAGCTCTTCTTGTAAGTATCCCAAGAGATGGGAACCTGGATACGTATTCATCAAGCTTATTCATGTGCAGTGATGCCAGTATTGTTGTCAGAAATGGTGGTTTCAGACTCAGTGTTTGAACTTTGGAGCCGTATACTGTATATGAGCCGTGTTCCCACTGGAACTTCATGTCCATGTTGAAATGCCCTCAGACTTACATTTACTGTATCTCTTTATACAGCTGAGCAGTTGAGGATTGAAGGCCTTTCACAAGGGCTCAATGGTGGTAGCTTGGTGGTACTGTTACTGTATTTGAACAGTTGTTCTTCACCAATGAGTTATCCCCTGTGACCACATCTATAACTGAGATGGCTATGTCTCCTTCCTTGCAAAATACATTCAAATTTCCTTCCTATTGTGGGATGAAAGTTTTTTTTAAAGAATCTGCCAATGTAATCAGTTAACACTTTTATCTACAACTAGAAAGGTATAGTTCAGATTTTTTCAAGATATCTGTACACAAACCATGAAGTTTGTCACCAAAGCGATTACAAAGTATGTAATCGGGGCCAAATTCGACAACCCTTGTTCCATGCAAAAATGTATTCCAGTGCTCAGCTGAGACTCATATCAAGCTTCTGCAGTCCTATCGAGCTAAATCAAGTTTGTACCTTTCAAAGTTATGGTGTATTTAGTACAAATAGAAAATAGCCATATAGGGAAAGGAGAGAAAGAATTCTTTAAAACTATACCTTTAAGAGCTGGTCTGATGTTATCAAGGTCCAGCATTTTATTTGCAGAGGGGACAACTCGATCATGCTCTGATGGGGCAGTAAACCACTGTAGCGTGCTTGGCTGGTTCATTGACGCCAATGCTGCTAACATTAATGTACCTAGTTCTGCACAGTTCATCCAGGGAACTTGCTGCCTAAAAATGGTTTCTGTTTCAGGTAGAAGAAGGTAATAAACTGGTTTCTTTTGGAGTTCTTTACAAAAAACCTGGCCAGATCCTACAATCAGGTGGCAGAGACTGTTCCAGCATTTTAGCAATTGATCCTGAGACAGCCAAATTTGCTATGCCACCCATGCTAACAAAAAACCATACGCTGACCTCCGAGTGGCGCAGTGGTAAAGTGCTCGCCCTATCATCAGGAGAGATGAGTGAGTTCGATTCCCGGGTGATGCTGTACCCTCTCGCAGCCGGAGGTCTAGAGAGAGCTGATTGGCCGAGCTCTCTCAGAGAGGAGGGATGAGACTCAGGCAGGGGTCTCAAACTCAGTTCCTGGAGGGCCGCAGCCCTACAGAGTTTTGTTCCAACCCTGCTCTAACATACATACCATGTAGTTTTCAAATAAGCCTTAATGACTTGTTTAGTTGGATCAGGTGTTTTTAATTATGGTTGGAACAAAACTCTGTAGGGCTGCGGCCCTCCAGGAACGGAGTTTGAGACCCCTGGATGAGAGGTACTTAGTGCTCCCACATTAATCATGGCTCTACAGCCAATCAAGGGTGTCTGTGAGCTCACGCAAGCGGAAGGAGCGGATACTTGTGGGGAACCTCAAGGTGTGGGTCCTGGCTACTATGTCTGGTATCCGGACATTGCCACTGGATCCTTTGAGTGCTGTAGGTTGCAGGGTGGGGCCATTCCTTGGGTGCGCAATTGGATTTGGATCGGGGGAATTTGGAGGCTAGGTTGGTGTTTGGGCTCTTTGCCTGCTGGGTGTCTTGAGTGGTGGGATGTTCAGGTGCCTTTCCTCCCTAGCCAGCATTGACTTTCTTGGTGATTTGTGCTACATTTGTAACAGATGAGCTGGCCTTCGTTCCATGCAGCATGGGTAAGCCTTGGTGTGCATGCTCCTGCTATCAGTTTACACCTGTATAGTTGATAATCAATGTTGATGAGTTAATGTTTTGTGGTACTAATGTTAGGCTGATGCAAACAGATGTTTCACATCAATAATAACATACAGTATAGAATGAGTCTTCTTGACAGCCTGCATATGTATACAGTAAATGTGCTTGTATTAGTCTTTTTTTTTTTTAAGTCCATTAAATTTTAAAATACATTTTCACAGTTTGCAGAACATTCGAGGGGAAACATATCTGATGCACAGTGAGTGCATTTTCACTCACTACAGGAAGTGGGATCTAATCCTGAGGTAGTCTTTTCCATGTACGCTTTGCAGAGGTCATCAAAAATCTGCAGCCCTAGACAGCCCAAGCCAGTAACTGTTTCCATTTTCACGTCATGTACTTTCTAAAGTCAACAAAACGATCCTTCTTGTAATGTGTGTGTTTTTTTGGTTTTGTTTTTTGTATTCCACACAAGGGGTCTTGACTGTCATTGAATGGCGCAAATACAGCACTATCATATAACGTCATCAAGTGATACGCTATATTGTGAATGTGGTCAAAACAGCATAAATGCATAAAGATGGTAAATGTTAAACCTAAGAGAAAAAAATTTTGATTGCATTCATGTGAAGGACGATGTACTACCATGCTATTTTTGACCTAGTGGAATTTATGTATAACTAACGTTCTTCAAAAGTATGCTCATGCTCTTCTAAAGTACAAAAAATGATTTAAAAAAAGACTGTATGCTGAAAGAATTTAGGACTAATCAATTACACTAAGATGAATACCAGTAAGTAAACTGAACTCATGTTTTTTTTTTTTTTTATTATTCCTGCACACTCACCTGCTTCATTCCTTGGCATGAGTTCAAAGTGCAATGAAAACTACTCATGTTACACTGGCGCTTCCAAACCGCTCAGGTTCTCAGACCAAACTCTCTGGATAAATTGCATATCTACTTGTTGAGGCAAGTGAAAAAATTCTGATGTCAACATAAAAAGTTACTTTAAGATTAAATAGGGGAAAAAAGATTATGGCGTTGGTAGGCTACATTATGAAGAATGAACTGCAAAAAAAAAGTCTTAATGTTTGTCATTTCCCTTAATGCTAGTGTTAATATATTACAGAACCAAAAATAGTTCATTAGACTGTAAACAGATCAGACAAGATGAAGTCAATTCATAAAGGATTTAGGTCTAGACTAGATTTATATATGTATATGTATTACATACACTATGTATGTATGAAATACAGAAGAGACTGGCCTGACCTCCTGGTCCAAAAGCACCTTCAATAGGCACATGAGTTTCAAAACTAGACAATGGAGGTATGGAAGAAGCTGGCCTGGTCTGATGAATCATTAAGAGGACAACTGTGTGCACCCTGGGGAAGTGATCACACCAGGACGCATTATAAGAAGCCGCCAGAGGCAGCTTAACACCCGGGGCAAGGTTCTGTTCTGTTGAGAAACTTCAACAGTCCTGGCATTCACATGTTGTTACTTTGTGTTTATTCATGTGGACTGTCAACGTGCAGACCAAGCAAAACCTTCATGGCAATGATATTCTGATGTCTAAAAATATTTGAGAATAGTTTGAGGAAAATGATAAATCTTGACCTTGAAATTCTCCAGATCTCAAGCTGAACATTTATGGGATTCATTCAATATGCATGCATATTCGATACGGCTTATCCTGTACAGGGTCGCAAGGAGGCCTGGAGCTTATCCCAGGAGACTTTGGGCACTAAGCGGGGCACACCCTGGACAGGGTGCCAATCCATCGCAGGACACACGCGGCCATTTTGCCTCGGTTGGAGGAAACCCACCAAGCATGGGGAGAACCACCAAACTCCAATCACACAAACCCAAGGTAGGAATCGAACCCTTCGACCCTGGAGGTGCGAGTCCACGGTGCTGACAAATATGTCCCACCTATGAAGGCAACGGATACCAGAGCACACCTTCGGAGATCTCAATGGGTCAGAGAGCTGTTTTGACAGCACACAACTTACACAGTATACTGATAGATAGATGGATAGATTTCTGCCTTTTCTGATGAATAGTTGATGACATTTTGAATTACCAGATGAGTAGTAAAAGTTAACAGTCCTATAACCCCTACATGGCACATGTTACAACATCCACAGAAAAATGAAACGGTTTATTACAACTCTCATAGCTGTTTCTGAAATCAGCTATTGTGTATCTCATTTAAGAGTGTCAAGGGACACAGCAGCATGACAAACACACACACACACACACACACACACACACACACACACACACACACACACACAGTGTGTATGTGTGAGAGTGATGTCATATTTTGGCCGGTGGCCCCACCTGGAGTCTTAAGTCTGAGTAAACAGAGCTCAGAGCCCCACTTGGTCCTCGTTCCATTTGCGCCTCCCAAAAGCTCCCAAACCTGGGCTGACCTCCCACTCGGCCACCAGGAGAGAGGAGGGGAAGCGCTCGGATCGCGTGAGCAAGCCCTGTGAATGTTTGTGGAAAAAGTGAAGAGTATTCACTCTCCCCCAATTTGTTCCTTTCCCCCCTTTTTTTTTTTCTGGAGCCGATGTTTCATTTAATCAATTCAGTTGTGGATAGATTCCACGCTTTCTACCTACGTCTCAGCCGTTCAATTACTAATAATAACATCCTTTTGAAAATATTAATCTTTTTGTTAATTATCATACCGCTTTATTAGAAGCATCTTATTAATACTGGGTATAATACCTGCCCCCTGTTTCCCATGTCCTCGGAACAGACTCAACTTTTCATGGCATGAAGTGAAGATGGCTCGAATTCTTGAAATTCTTTAAGCTTCTGCTTCACGTTGCCATGATTGCATAACGTGATTGCTGCGGATTTGTCAGCTGCACGCTCGTGCTGTGAATCTTTCCGCTCTACCATATCCCAAAGGCGAGCTTGTGGAATTAATAGGAAGTAGTCATTATAAAAATAAAAATAAATGTAAAAAAAAGGAAAGGGGGAACATTGTGGACATAAGCTGTGGCATTCAGTACTAATGTTGAGTTAGTATTGAGGGTGCGTGCCAAGAAAACAATTAACACAAGGCAGGTTAGGTGAATGGATCCATGTTGCTGACACTAAATTCTAACCCTCCAGATGGACGCTGCAGTGAAAGTCTTCTTCTGTCTAGTTTCGGGAAGCCTGTGCCCACTGTGGTGTCGGTTTCCAGTCCTTGGCTGGAGTTTTGATGTGTTGTGCGTTCTCAGGTGCTCATCACGCTTGTGGTTATTTGAGTCTGAGTCTCTGATCTCTCTCTCTCTCTCTCTCTCTCACCAACAAGGCATTTCCGTGCACTCTTCACTGAATGTTCTTGCACAGTTCTTTGTAAACCTCTGGACGGTGTTGTGCTTGAAAATCCCAGGAGATCAGCAGTTTCTGAAATAGTCGTACCAGCCTATCTGGCACCAACCAATATGTCACTAATACCTCTTTTCCACCAAAGGCAGTTCCGGAGCTAGTTTGAAGTCCAGGTGCCCAATTTCAAACGACTTCTTTTTTTTTTAGACAGCCAAAGCACCGGCTCTGAGACAGAAAGTAACGGTTCCATAACACTTTGCTGGGGGAGAACAAAGAACAGCTTATGTCAGGAGCTGGGTGCAGGGTTATCATGACCGATTAAAAGTTTGCGACCGCCATCTTTACAAAAAAAAATGGATTCAATATGCTATGGGCAGCTTAAATACTTTTTAGTAAGGTTTAAAAAAAAAAATAATAACAAGATTATTGCTTGCAAAGCAATGTTGTGTTGTGCTTGCTAGTTGCAGCAACTATTAGTACTAGCAGCAATGCTAGCTGCAATGGTGGCACTTGTGACAACGTGAGCTGCAATAGTAGCACATCACAATGCTACCAGCAAGCAATGATAAAGCCAGGAGAATTGCTTGCAAAGCCATGTTGTGTTGCTGCTAGCATTGTGTTGTACTCTAGTGCACTAGTGGCAATGCTAGCTGCAATGAAAGCACTAGCAGCAATGCTAGCTGCAATGGTAGCACTAGCAGCATTGCAAGCTGCAATGAAAGCACTAGCAGCAATGCTAGCTGCAGTGGTAGCACTAGCGGCAAGCACAACACAATGCTACCAGCAAGCACAACACAACATGGCTTTGCTAGCAGTACTCCTGGCTTTATCATTGCTAGAAATTATTTAAGCCACCAGCCTCAAGGGCTGCCAATGCTGCGAACACTGCTGGTAAAGTAGAGATGTACATGTACAGTAGTGATGTAATGACATGATCCTCTAGCCCATGGAAAAACAAGGAGGTTTGCTATTGAACCAGGACTAGCACCAGATGTGTTCCAGCTGGTCCACTTTGGTGGAAAAGAGGCTAAAGATCACATTTTTACCTCATTCTGATGTTTGCATGATTTCATGCATTGCTCTGCTGCTGCGTGATTAGCTCATTAGACACCTCCATGAATTCCTTATAAAGTGGCCAGTGGGTGTATAGCACTGCTCAGTTAAATGCATTGCGCGTAACCTACGGTAAGCTAACCTACCAAGGCATGCAATGAGATTTAACCGAGTACAAGCGGTAGCTCTGATGAAGCTAGTTTAAAGGTCGGCATTGATGACGCTAATGTGGTGACTCACAACGTCCTTTGCCACACACTTTGGCGCTCGCACTTGCCCCACAGTTTTAAACACATCCGTTTACACTGTAATGGAATTCAGAGGATATCCAGCTGCCCTGTGTCCTTTTCTCCATGAAACCTCAAACCTCATGCCAACTTTTGTTTTTTTTGTTTTTTGGCCACAACACCCATGTAACATTCTTTTTTTTCCCACCAGATATGAACTGACATGATAAAACTAGCTGTTTACACACACACACACAAAAACACACACCGGGGGGCATTTGGTTCTGAGATACAGTAATGGAAAAAGAAAGGGATATTGTCCAAAATCCAAAAAAATGACTTCTTATTTATACAATTTCTCGAATAGTGCAACTATTCCCTAGGAAGAAAGACAAAGTATGAGCAAGGACAAAATATGAGCAGTTAACCATCTTGTACGTTTCACATCAATTTACGTGCCTGTCATGTATCAGCCTTAAGGGGATACCTTTTTTCACGCGAACCTTGAACACTTTTAAAAGTGTTAGCACTCTACATGACAAAGCAGATACAGCTCCTAAAGGAGTATTAACAGGATGTTTTATGACACGTGTCAAGTTGCTACACATGATTGGGGTTGGGTGGGGGGGGGGACGATTAGAACTGTGTGTTGCATCATGAAACCATTTGCCTTCTGTCCTACTCTCAGAGATGCGATCTCTTCAGATTTTCGATTCTTTTATTTTGGCTTTTAGTGACAGATAAGGCTTCCCAAGCACAGCCTTTACTAAGGAACTGGAGATCGATTTCAAAGTGAAAACAGAAATCTTTCCCTGGCGCCACTACAGAAATGCCTTCTCCCCAGTTCATGACCCAAAGTAAAATCAGGTCCAGAGCATCTCAGATGGACAAGAAGAATGAACATTCCGAATAATCCACGGTCTGTTGACCTTTTCCTGGCCAGTGGAATTTTTGGGACGCATCGATGCTTCATTGGTTTACATGAGCAATTCGCGTACAGACGCATTTTATCAACGGAATGGAACTGACTTCAATCTCGGGTCTTGAGGAAGACAGATAGCCATCATACTCGAGCCACATATGAGAACAATTAACTAACACATTCACTTTAAGTGATTGGTGATGATTTTATTGGCATGATTCTCAACTTGTATCACACCCATGATTTTTTTTTTCTTTCTTTCCTTTCTTTCTTTCAGAGGACCTCCGAAATCTTGTTTCAGTTATATCATATTTGATAGGAAATATTAAACCATTCCTAAACTCATCACGAAGGTCAGCAACTTCTTAACTACATCCAGGATTTCAATACCACCGGCTTCCATAAAGGCCTAGGTCGTCTACAACGGGTGTTCAAGTCAAACCGGGACGTTTTGTTGCGCAGAATAACAGGAGAGTTATGTAGTATGAGCACCAGCGTGCTTGGACACCAGCAACGTAGAACATTTTTGCCATGATCAAACTGCCTGCTTCACATTAGAACCCTGGCCTTCCAGGAACTCCTTTAATGGCCCAAATGGCTTTGAGAGAGATCAGGACTGTAGGACTGGGCTGAGTTATTGGAATGTGCAAGTCGTGTTGGCGTGTATAGTTTACAAAGACAAATGCGTCACTTCTGCAAGTTGGCGGAAAATTATCCGTCGATCTTCAAGTATCATGCGTTCCACTTGGGGAATGTTCATGGGAACGACTGCAGCGGGCTCTGAGCCAGCTCGGCCGGGATCGTCATTCATACTGTAGATGTACGGCCTTCTCTAAAATGGTTGTACCGTTCAAATGTTTAACCTCGACTATGAGCCTCATCACCGTACTACGCTTGAAGTCTTCTGTAAATGTCAATCGTTTTTATGCCTTCACTCATGAGAAATCCTGGATTGATCTGAACGTCCCTCAGATTTAGACTGAGGAACGCAAAATGGAATCCAGACATGATAAATATCAGGAACAAAATGTTCAGACAAAGGTTAGGAAGTTCTCCAAGGACATTACTGGTGTTCAGAGTACTGTATATGAGAACCCTTCTGTTCTTGACATCGGTCTGTTCTGATATTCAATCAACCTGGATATATTTTTATATGCATAAGATCCCTAATTATCAAGCTAGGGCTAACAGTGGCAACGAAAAACTCCATGAGATAGCATGAGGTAGAAACCATTGATTGGGAACCACACTCAAAGGGAAACACATTTTCTCCTGGGTGACAACATGTGATTATGAAATGGGTGGTCGAATGGGTAGACCATGTGTCCTTTACATAACACGAACATTTTATGTACAGCGAAATACTAATACAACAGTTCATAATGGTGCTTCTTTCCATTCCACGTGTGTTGCAATATGTACATAATCGAGCACACGCCAACAACTGGTAAACGTGATAAGAGCAGGTGGGCGGTGCTGTCAAGATCGAACAATGCGTCCAACATTGTGCAATCCAGTCCAGTTCCTGGGCTCGAAATCATACATCATGGAAGCTCTTCCTGAAAGAGGAGGGCATACTGGGTGGTTCTTTTGAGCCAATGCCAGATTTGTTGGTTTGGTTGGCCAGATGACTCTGGCACAGCACCGAGGAAGAACAGAAAGATCAACAATTTCTCACATGCAGGGACAGGAAGCAGCTGGAGTCCGGCAAACACAGCCCAATAATAACAACAACACCGCATACTTACATGCAGAATTTTATTCAACTCTTTTTCTTTCCATCATTCTTAGAAGCGGGCTAAATACCACAAAAACATGTAATGCTACTGTACATTGTAGTTAGCCAAAGAACAAGGACAGTATAGGGTTTAAACAGCATATTCAAGTCATTTCGAATATTATAGCGGGCATTTTTCTTGGAAATAAATTGAAAGTTAATATTAATTGGCATATAATAAACAATATAAAGTTGATCATCAATAAAAAAGTTGATGATTTGTGAAACCACATGAAAAAGCAGAACAGGGTGTCATGTTTTCTTTAGTTACCAGTTATCTACGTATGAACAGTGCATTGACCAATGTACTGTAAATATGACACCAATAAGCTGCATGTGCTCATCATATGGTATTTAGTTCTGCAGGGGAAAGTAATTTAGCTTTCTCTCCTCGGTACATAATAACCTACCTTCAAAGCAAGCATTTCTGGAAGGAAAAAAAAAAAAAAAAGATGACATCTGTGCTAATGAATCAAAGTAGTAATTGTCTGCCAAAAGGGAGAAAAAAAATGCCTTTTTGTTTATATAGAGCTGACATAGTTAAATCATAACCATAAGCACTATAGGAGATATAGCAAAACCGATGCCAAAGTAGAAAGACACCAAATATTTACCTCCCAAAATCTGTTTCTGGTCATGACCTCAACATTCTTTGAGATTATAAATTGATGCGATGGTTATCTTTGTGGTGACTCATTTTTTCCATGCTTTTGTGCAAATGGGGAAAAAAAAAAAAAAATTCCTCTGCCTCTCCTATGAGCGCAGTGGGGTAGTCTGTGGATGGGCGGGGACGGGATGGAGGGGGGTCGGATTAGTGTTTTGTCACGGCAATGTCACAATACAAAATTCAAAGATCTAAAATTCAGGATTTTATGTACCCTAGTTAATTTTTCTGTTAACACACATTAACCCTCTTATTCTGCTCGAGACCAATGCGACCCATTTCAAGATAAAATATTTCCTGAATATTAGCCGATTTATTTTATTGGAACAAGGCTTCAGGAATATTTAAACACAACCAGAGACAAATATAGAATTGGGGAACATCTTTATACTGTAGGTCAGGGCAACATAGATCCATGGGATGCTTATTCATGATGGGGACCATTGGAACATAGGGTCCTAAGAACCTCTTTATTCATGCCTGATTTGGTAAAAAAAAAAAAAGGCTATTAATTATTTATGGTGCAAATGCTTTTATCTGATGTCCTAAAGGGTTTAAATGTTGTTCTTAAGCCTCCGAGTGGCGCAGTGGTAAAGTGCTCGCCCTATCATCCGAAGATCACGAGTTTGATTCCTGAGTGATGCTGTAACCTCTCGCAGCCGGAGGTCTAGAGAGAGCTGATTGGCCGAGCGCTCTCAGAGGGTAGGGATGAGAGGTACTTAGCGCTCCCACATTAATCACGGCTCTACAGCCAATCAGGGGCGTCTGTGAGCTCACGTGAGCGCAAGGAGCGGATAGCGCGGAGTCCTCCGAGTGCGTTACTCCGCCCCCAACGGTGCGTGAGCGAGCAGTTTGAAAAGAGGCGGTCGGCTAGCGTCACGTGGTTCGGAGGAAACACGTGATAGTCTTCGGCACTCCCGACTGAGTGGTAGTATTAGCCTTAATGTGGAGCCCCCTAGTGACGGGGAGGACTAAATTAGGGAGAAAATCGATGAAAAAGGTGAGCAGTCCTTGGTTTTGAATTAATAATCCAACTATACAGAGCATGTTGTTAAAATGAATAGACTAAATCTCAATTTCCATTTGGTTAAAAAAAAGTTTTTTAAAAAAGTGTCCAGTTAATTCGCTTATTTTAAAATAGAAATTTTCATCCGACATTTCTTCTGCTGATCGATTCTTAGTTTGGAAGCAGAATATTATTTACTTTGGCCTGCAGAACATGGATGTGGATTCTGTTCCATTCATGGCATACTGTAAAGGAAAATTCGTGGAATTGGATAAAGTACAAGGAAAAACAGGTTGGCACAAAAGAAGGGCCACTTCGTGGGGTTATACTGTACTGTACCTGTTAGGCTCTTGGGAGGAATACAGTATGAGCACGGATGAGGTATGTCATGGAAAGTAGGACAGGTCATTCCATCACATTCTAACATAACATGTCTAGAGGATTGACAAGCTTAAAAGAAAAAAAAAATACAATGTCTTGCATAAGTTTTCAAGTGTCCACTTGAACTTTTGAACAAATTTTGTGTTGGTAACGGAACAAAATGCGGAAAAGTTCAAAGGGTGTGAATACTCTACTGTACGTGCAAGAAGCTTTAATGGTTAGACTTCTGAACATAACAAAGTCTTTTAAGTAAAGGCATCATTATCATGCATTAACACCCAGGGACTCACTGCATCTTTTAAGGCAAATTGTGTTAAGTTTAAACAAGGCTTTTCAATTATCCATCTCTGTTTGCTTTACATATCCTAATCTTTCATTTTATTCTTTTTTTTTCTTACACCGACATTGATGCTGTGCTTTGTCGACATTCTTTAGTGCCATAACATTTCTATTTAACAAATATGCACCACTTTTAAAATGCACCATCTTGTCTACTAGAACCATTCTGCATAGTTTGAGCAAATTATATTAAAAAAAAAAAAAAAACTAATTTTGTATGTATTTATAGTTGTACATTGAAACCCAGTTCACTCACTTACTCATCATCTATACCACTTTATTCTGTATTCAGGGTCAATGGATTATGGAGCCTATCCCAGGAGACTTGGAGCACTAGGCAGGGTACACCCTAGACAGGATGCCAATCCATCACACACACACACACACACACACACACTCATTCACACACACTGCAATTGTGAATGCCAATTAGCGTGATCGTACATGTTTTTGAAAATGCAAACTCCATGCACACAAACCCCGAGGTGGGAATCGAACCCAGACCCTGGAGGTGCAAGGCGACAGTGTTAACCACTAAGCCACCATGCCACCCCAAAATCCAAATCCATTAAAAAAAAAAAAAAGAAAAAAGTTCAGTTCGGCAATGATCTACCCATTTGTGCTTGGGCCAGAATCTGGGTGCCATGTGAGTTTAATCACTAATCGAAGGCAACAGCCTACTGATGATTTGTGGTCTGGCATGAAGGAGAAAAAAAAGCATGATTATTGTAATTGTTACAGTCTCTTAAAGATGCCATACCTCACTGGATATGCCCTTGTTCAGGTGATCTGGGTCAGAAATCACAAACAGGATGATCGAATAATGGATTATGGTGATTATGAACCGTCCCTTATGAACGAAATCCATTTCTTTAAGATTAGATCATGGCCACTAATCAAAGAAAAAACATATGCGATGTCAAGCTGCCGCCTTACGGTATATGAACAAAGGAGAATTCTAAAATTGCCTGCTCTTTACACTTTACTTAGTGGATTTAGGTATGAAATACCGAAGCCTGAGAGACGTATACTTAAATCTTTATGTTCGGTATACAAAGCAAACACTTTTCTTAAATACTTTGCGTTGACTAAACCTTCTCAAGATCTCCAGAGCATGGATGATAATCATAAGATATAAGCAGGACACTATAAGCTCAAGCAATCAGTCATATGTGGCGTGTGTGTGTGCGTGTGTGTGTGTGTGTGTGTGTGTGTGTGTGTGTGTGTGTGTGTGTGTGTGTGCGTGCGTGCGTGCGTGCGTGAGATTAACGCTGACCTGAATGAGTTCCTGCCCTGGATTTCCAACCCAGGAACGATGAGTAAGCATGGCATAAGCATTATTTGATATCCAGAGGTTTCTTTATTAAGACATTTATGAAGACAGACACAGTGGGCGTCTGTTCCAAAGACAAACTAAACTAAGCACAATATAAAGCTTGTTAAGCACTAATAGCACACGAGAACGGCATCCAAAAGAAACACACCTCTGATTAAGACGAGGCTCTGCGATTCCTTAATGACTCACCGTTTCAGGAAGAAAGGGTGTTTTTATTCTAGAATTAATGGTTTTAAAAAAAAAAAAAAATTTTTTTTTTATTCCTGTTCGCCAGAATAACAAATGCTCTGTGGATTCATGTGACTACCCAGAACATCAATACTAATTTAGTAATTTAATATAAGTAATTTAATTACAGTGAAAATACGATCACTAAAAACTTTCACTAAATGCAGAACATGCATGAAAAAACATGCATCCTGCACACAGCTGGTCCTGACAGTGTAGCGACCTTTCTAGCCGCCTAATAAATTTTTTTTGTGCGCGTTCGTCTTTTCAAGGAGGCTCACATTGCCTGCCAAAGAGCACCAAGTCATTTATTGATTTTCTTCTATAATTAGGTCCTCTGCCCCCATGTCGTTGGTTTACCTAAAATCCATCCCTGTTTTACAATGTCTATAAACCAGAACGGGAGGAATGAGCTGTTCCACGGTGATTTTCCTCATGACTGCATACTCATCAAGCCATAAACCCCAATGTGTCTCCACTCAAGTCACTTTAAAGAAGCACTTTCGGAAAATCTTATTCATTCTATCGACTCCTTACGAACCCTATAACAGACTGTGAAATGATATACGGCAGGCGTTCGAATCAAACCGGGACTTCTCTAGGGAAGGAAGGTGTAAATCGCATTGACATTTAAAGAAGGTTGAACGATAATCCTGGTCGGATCCTTGAAAATCACTGGATAACTTAAAAGTCGGCAACATACAGAAGAGACGCATCTATCTACGAGAACAGAACACACGATCATTACAGAAGCTCAGCTGGGAGTTATTTCCACATGACATCCCATTCGCGGAGTTCCTGGGAGGCCGGCGTTTCAGACGCGAAGCAGACAGTCCGATCATACTGAGGGAAATTTCTGTCTTGATGGTAATGAAATGACGCTTTTGTAATGAAAGTGCGTTAGTGTAGCAGGGGATTATATAGAGAAATATACTCATAACTGTCAAGCTATCAAAAGTCCCAGTTTGGCTTGAACGGCCCCGCCTTATGTTTCAAGCTTGTGCAAAAAAAAATGCACTCTCATGAACAGAACCAATATTCAATGGGACCTTCAGTTAATAGAAATATACTGTATATTAGCATGTTTTGTATATATAGTGCCCTCCATAATTATTGGCACCCTTGGTTAAGATGTATTAAAAGCCTTCAAATAAATTCAGTTTTTATTGCAGAAGCATATTGTCACACTGAAAATTATAGAAAAATATAACATGGATATAAAGTGAATTTCAAGGGGAAATAAAAATCCATGACTAACAAATAATCATTTTTCATAAACTAACCTGTTCCACAATTATTGGCACCCCTAAAAATTCCTAGAAAATTTCTACAGTAGTTTACAAAGTTGATCAGAGTATCTAGGAACATTTAATTAGTAATTTATCACTTCCTGCTTCCCTGGGATATAAATATGACGTGACACAGAGGACATTTCTCGTATACACTCTTCAACATGGGAAAGACAAAGGAACACACCATTCAAGTAAGGCAGATGTRTGTCRACMTTCACAARTCAGRCAATGRKTACAWGAAAATAGCCACCCGCCTGCACCTGCCCATATCTACTGTGAGAGGAATCATTAAAAAGTTTTTAAAAACTGGAACAGTAGTAAACAAGCCTGGACGAGGTCGCAAGTTTATTTTGCCTCCACGCGCAGTGAGGTAAGAGAAATAAAAAATTCTCCAAAGCTCACTGTTAAAGATCTGCAACAAATGAGAGCATCTTGGGGTCACAAAGTCTCCAAAACAACCATCAGACGTTATCTACATGCCAACAAGCTCTTTGGGAGGCATGCAAGGAAAAAACCTTTTCTCAGTCACAATCATAAACGCAAACGTTTGGAGTTTGCTAAGCGGTACTGGGGCTTCAGCTGGGACCGTGTTCTTTGGTCAGATGAGACCAAGATAGAGCTTTTTGGCAACAAACACTCTAAGTGGAACACAGAAGATGAGTATGCAGAAAAGCACCTCATGCCCACTGTGAAGTATGGAGGAGGATCGGTGATGCTGTGGGGCTGTTTCTCTTCCAGAGGCCCTGGGAACCATGTTAGGGTGCATGGCATCATGAATGCTTTGAAATACCAGGACATTTTAAAGCAAAATCTGGTGGCCTCTGCCCGAAAGCTGATGATGGGTCGCCACTGGGTCTTTCAGCAATATAATGACCCAAAACATTTGGCCAAATCTGCACAGAAATGGTTCACCACACACAGAATCAAGCTCCTCCCATGGCCATCTCAGTCCCCAGACCTCAACCCCATTGAAAACCTGTGGAGTGAGCTGAAGAGGAGAGTGCAGAGGAGAGGAGACAGGTCACTGGATGAGTTAGAGACATTGTGCAAAGAGGAATGATCGAAGCTCCCTCTTTCTGTGTTCTCTCATCTTGTGAAACATTATAGGAGAAGATTAGGTGCTGTTTAGTTGAAAAAAGGGGGTTGTACAAAGTATTAAACATCAGGGGTGCTCATAATTGTGGCACCCATGATTTGATGTAAAAGAATTTTTTCTAAATGTGGGATTTTTTTTTTTTCCCCACTGAACAAATGCACTTGAATTAAAGGCTGGAATTTCCTCTTTTTTTTTCCATGTTATTTAGAACAAAACTGAACTTTTAAATTTTTTAGAAGCTAAGGAAGACATTTTAACCAGGGGTGCCAATAATTATGGAGGGCACTGTGTATATATATATAATAAACGGTTCTGATAAGCTTTTGATGGGCTCGCCTTGTTGTTTGAGGTGAGCTGCCTTCATGCTTTCCTTTTGATGTGGTAACAAGGGGAGTAATAAAGACAGCAGACAAAGGGAGTGTGTTTACTCGTTCAAATCAAACCACTTGACCAACAGATGTGCTTGCCCACGTGCCTGGCATTGTGGTTGGCACTCAAAAGCCATTTGTGTACCCAGCATGATGCCAGACCCTCCTTCGGAATGACATAAATCACACACACACACACACACACACACACACACACACACACACACACACGTCTACATAAAAACTGATGTCAGTTCTTACAGATTGTCAGTTCAAAACCACTGAAGTTCCTACTTTGTCTTGCTGGTCCGTCTCTTCACTGTTTTAACCACAGGTTTGCGTTTCTAAGATGAACAAAGCAGTGATCAGAGCTCCACAAAGCTGCTCGGGGTACAGAGTGATATGCCTCCATAAGAACTCTTATTATCCCTGCTGGGACAGTTAATATACTGTCTTTATTTTGGTAGTTCATTGTTTAATTTTGATTAGTGTGTGAGTGTGTGTGAGTCAGAATGATCAGATGGTCCCTGATGAACGAGTCGAGGGCGACGGTGCTGAGGTAAAAACTCCCTGAGATGGTAACAGGAAGAAACCTTGAGAGGAACCAGACTCANCCACGTGCCTGGCATTGTGGTTGGCACTCAAAAGCCATTTGTGTACCCAGCATGATGCCAGACCCTCCTTCGGAATGACATAAATCACACACACACACACACACACACACACACACCAAAAAAAAAACCCACTCTGCACCTTTTTAACCCCATCACCATGAGCAATGTCACCGAGCCATTATGTTCTAAAGCTTCTTCATCTGTATGTAATTAAAGAGAGCCTTGATGCCCGGTGAGGTGCTGACTTATGACTAAAATAAACCGTTGAAGCATAAACGGGGGACCGCAGACCACAGCAGGAAAAAGGAGCACGCCAGCTGCATCATCCATCACAGCGCTCATTTGAACTGCACTGCTATCGACTTTGTAATTTGCCGTTAGTTGCGGCGGAACCGTACGGAGCGAATCATGCGCTGCATGATTCAGCATCCGCAGGACGTTTGATGCCGAAGAACACATGGGAGACGTCGAACATGCACTAAGGATATTGAAGCCAAGCCAAAAATATTAGACCTGAGGCAAATAACAGAGGAGAAGCTTGGTGCAAAAGAAAAAAGACATCAATTAGGATGCTTTGATCCCCTACTTTGTTGTATTGGGCTTTTCATTTAGGTGTTATCTTCCATTTCACTTTGCTTAAGCAAAGGTGAGGTTTCATGCTCGCTTTATGGGAGACTGAATAGGGTCCTTTATGCAAAGCTGTAAACTTATTACATCACCTTGACTACCAAAATGGCTGCATCTCTCACATGGCCATCACTGGTTCTGGTACTGTATATGGAAAGAGACAGGATCAAGCTCTTTGTTATAGATTACACGTCTGAATAAACATTAACAACAAAGATATCACAGCCGTGCTGATATTCTGGACAATACCGCATCCTCAAGTGTGATATTGCTTTCATACACAAGCATTAATTTTTTTTTAACAGATTATGATTTGTTTATTTAACAAGATAATTTGCTCAGCCAAAATATATCCTTCCACAACTAGCATTTACAGAATTTAGTTTTAAATTTCTTACCAGGACCATAGTTGAGGAGAATAAACAAAAGGAGGTGGTGGACAGTCCTAAGTATCTTATGACATTCACTATATATTTACGCTTATTCCACTTCCGGGACTCCAGGGTTGAATTCTAAATATCGTAAAATGGAAAGCTAGTGCACTATGTACGGTGTAAATCTCTTGTTCCAGGGTAGAATCCCAAATATCATAACATGGAAAGCTAGTGCGCTATGTATTAACTTCCAAAAATCATGAAATGGAAAACTAGTGCGCAATATATGTAGTGTGTAAGATCTCTTGTTACAGGGTTGAATCCCAAGTATCGTAAAATGATGCTAGTGTGCTATATGTAGGGTGTAAAGTCCCTTGTTCCGGGCTTAAATCCCAAATACAGTGGAACCTCGGATTGCGAGTAAAGTGGTTTACGAGTGTTCCGCAAACCGAGCAAAGATTTTTAATAAATTTTTAATTGGAAACCGAGCAAGTATTAGTTTACGAGCGCCGAGTATCATGTATCACGCATGCGACTCTTATTTGACTTAATGATTTTTCTCACTCTTGCTTTGCGGAATTGTGGATAATGAGATTTACTGTGTAAGACGAGGCGAGGGAAGGGGCTAATTCCACACACACACAAATACACCGCGAAAAACGGAAACGCTTATCTGTCAGGATTTTTTTTAAAGGTAAAGTGCAGGTTAATTTGTTTTATTTTTACTTTATATATTGTATAAATAATTTTTATGTATTTATTCTTTTGGGCTGTGGAATGAATAATTTGAGTTTTCATTATTTCTTATGGGAAAATTACATTTGGTTTACAAGTGTTTTGTAATACGAGCCTGCTTCCGGAATGAATTATGCTCGTAATCCAAGGTTCCACAATATTCCAAATATTGTAAAATGGAAAGCTAGTGTGCTACATAGAGTGTGTAAATTCCCTTGTTCCAGGGTTATATCCCAAATATAGTAAAATGGAAAGCTAGTGCGCTATGTAAGGTGTAAGATCTCTTGTTCCAGGGTTAAATCCCAAATAGTGTAAAATGGAAAGCTAGTGTGCTACATAGAGTGTGTAAAGTCCCTTGTTCCAGGGTTATATCCCAGATATCGTAAAATGGAAAGCTAGGCATCTGCTCTCACCTCTTTCCAGTACTGCGGACCGTACCAATCTACTGTCACCCATGCTGACAACTGACAGTGTAATTAACGTTGTGTGTTCCACAAGGCATCACAGGTTAAAGTGTTCAAGAGGAAATCCACTAAAGTACTGTTCATGCACCCAGATTGACACACCTTCTGCTTTAGAATGTGATGAATTATCTTTGGCTGTGGCAATTAAAAGACGCTCAGTTGGTATCATAGAGCTTAATGTGTGCAAACAAAACATTAGCCCTAAACCATTACACCACCTCCACCAGCCTGCACTGTTGACACAAAGCAGGTTGGGTCTATATAATCATCCTTTAATATCAAATTGCTCGGTTTTGGTGAACATGTGCCAGCTGTAGCTTTAGCTTTCAACTCTTGGCTGAAATCAGATGTGGTCTTTTGCTTTAGTGCAACCTTCAGTCATCTGCCTCACACTCACAAACCCACTACAGTTGTAAATAGTCTCTCATCAACAAGGCATTTCCACCCACAGGACCGCAGTTTAACCCTGGAGACTGTTGCGCATGAAAAACCACAGGAGATCGGTAGTTTCTCAAAGCCATTTTTGCACCAACAACCATGTCACGGTCACTATAATCACTTTTTGCATTATAATGCATTTTAATGGTTGCAGATTAATCTTCCAGTTTGACCCCCGAAAAAAATTGCTTCATGGCTTCCCATTGGCTACATATCATATCAGATCTCAAGATATATGTAAATTGCCTTATGGCTTGGATATTTGAAGAAGAATCCTACCTCTGCAGTAATTCTGCTCATCCATTGTGAACCCAGGTGAGCAGTGCATGCCCCTGTGCACAGTTTGCACTCGTCCAGCTGTCTGATGGTGTTGCGAGTTCACGACTGGTGGGACGGCAGGGATAGGGGCACTCGGTTCGGTCGGCTGCGGCACCTCGTCCCCTCTGCTTACGAAGATCTGCGCATTCTGCGGCAGACAGAGGTATCCACCGAAGTGGTTGTAGCACTTCATACCTCCTTTGCAGGCATCGGGAACGATGGCACACTCATCGATGTCTGGTGAAAAAGGGAAGAAGCTGTATGAGGTTATCGCTGTGGTGTTTATGAAGGTATGAACAGGCTGAAATGAAAGTTTTAGATAGTTTTGAAATGTTTAATAAGACTGCTGTTGCCCGTCTCGGTCAAGTCATTTATCCTAGAGCAGGCCTAAAGTGCATATTGGTCAGACACACACACACCTTGCGAAATGTAAACAGCTGTAACCCATATTCGAACTATAACTCGGTGTAATACAATTTATAATAATGCTCACACGTTTTGGGAGTCTTTTTATTCTTTTTTACTTTTTTTGTGCATCATCTTGATGAACAAATGAATTCACACTATAAATGCAGCATTAAATTGGCCAGCGTGGTCTCAGCCACTAAACCCGAGTTTTGAGACTTTGGAGGCATTTGAGGTGGTGAAACGTGTACAGGACGTTTCTCTGAACTCGTATTTGAAGTTAGTTTGTATTGCTTAAATGCTGGATCTGTTTTTAAGTAATAAAACTAATTTTTTAAAGAACGGGCTACTTTTATTTACTCAGTCAACTTTTTTAAAGGTTAAAAATTATAACAAAACATGATATGAAAAATGTAATTTCGAATCGGTATATTTATTAAACCGTGATCCTTATAGAATCGCATCGTTCTGGGAGTTGACTGCTGACTCCCATCCCTAATAAACTGTCCTGTCCTGTATTTATGGACTCATACTGTACCTTTGCACACTTGTCTGACCTTATCATACTCATAGCCATCTGTGCACTGGAAGAGAAGAAGAAAATACTATTACTTGGCAAGTTGTAACCTGTTTTGAGTCCCTTGTCCACAAATAAGGTGTAATAATAACACTGAGGCAAATAACATGTTAATTTCTCCCTAGGACTTTACAGCACCGTGATTACGGTACTCAACACAGGAAAGCAGTGATTTCCTTAATAGGTCTAGCCAAGAACATTGTCTTTATAAAAATAAAAAAAAATTTAAAGAAAGGAAAAAAAAAAGAAAAAAGAAGCACTTGCCGTGTAAGTGACGGGTTCTTCCATTTCTTGGGCGAAGACATGGACCAACATGGCCATTATCATGTAGATTCCAGGCATGGTGGAGGTTCTGCAGGAGAAAGAAAGCGACAGAGAGAGAGAGAGGGAGAGAGAGAAAAAAAAAGAGCAAAACAAAATAAATAGCATGCATAAATAGGCATGCCCGTCTACGGGCCGTGTAATAGCCGTTATTACACCTCTCTGAGAAATGATGAACGAGTACCGACACGTCCTAAATCTTCTCAAGTTCAGTAGCTGCTGTAAACCCCCCTCATCTCTTCCCTCTCTCTCTCAATCACACTTCCTGCTGTATGTTTATTACAACAAAAAAAAATATATTCCATAGGTGATTTTTTTTAAATTATGACGTAATAACACTTTGCAATCTAAATTTGCATGCACTTTTTAAACTTGCTCTCTATCCTTTTTTTTAAATATACACTCTTTAGAGGAAACAAAGCCTGTAGTTGAGGTTGTGTTATCAGGTTTGCACATCACCTGGTGCTGAAGGTGAGACAGTCCTACCTGGTGTTACCTGCAGCCGGTGCCTGACTGTGTGCGGGACTCCGGTGCGGTGCGGATGCTGCGTGTCCTGAGAGCAGGGCGCTGTGCTGTGTGCGGTGTGTGGAGTCGGAGTGATCGGAGACGCGCACACGCGGAATGCGCGAGGGGGGTGTAGAAGGAGGAGGAGGAGGAGGAGGGGGGGGGGATGATGTTGGAGGCGGCGCGCGCGCGCAGGTTCTACTGTAAACTGTAAACACCGGGCTTTTATCGGAATCACTGTCGCTCGCGCTCGCTCGCGCGCGCGCGCGTGCGCTTTAGCCTGTGAGGTGATTTATTTATTTATTTATTTTAAATATAAGCTACAATGTGGCTCCCTCTAGAGGCTTTGATGTCTAGTGCAGCAGGATCCAACTCGGACACTTCATCTTCCTTTCTTTATCTTCTATCCAGCTTCATCCTGGATACAGGGGCAGAAATGGAGGTTTTGCTTCTCTCTGCTTCTGATTTATGTTTGACACCTTCGTCGCCTCTGCCAGGTCATTCATAATCATCATATTCCATTATTTGATCATTTTAAAGGAAACACCTGTACACGAGGTCTGACCAACATCACCTGAACAGAGAGGCATATCCAGTGAATTATGGCATCTTTAAAAGATTAAAAGACTGTAACAATTATACAGTTTTATTTATACAGTACTGTGCAAACGTCGTAGGTGCCATATTATCTTTAGTACAATTTTTTTTTATGTAAGTTTATTATGTATGCATTATTTTTTCTAAGTAAAACAGCTGTCAGGTTTTACTGAGCATGCTGGAGAATAGGAGTTCTTTTGGTAACTTCGTCACACTCGCTCCTTTCCATTTTTTTATGTAAAACCCAGGAGTCTACATTTATTGATTTCCCCCCCCCCCCATCTCAAAACTGGTCTGTCATGTAATATGTCGCTTTCTTTACAGGCATGCAAATATTCTTCTGTAATGTTATTTATTGATTAATTGTAGTGTATCTTTGTAGGGAATTGTACATAATAATGCAGACATAATAGACTTATATAACAAAATTTGTACTACAGATAATATGGCACCTAAGACTTTTGCACAGTACTGTATATAATTTATATATATATATATTTTTTTTTTTAAATAAATATTATTTTATTATTCATGTGAAACACTTTGGGGCACTTGTTGTTAAAGTGCTATAGAAATAAAGTTGAGTTAAGTTGAGGTTGTTGTCTCCAACTAGTGATTAAGCTCCATTGTGTCTGTTGGTTGCGCCCCCAAATTCTGACCTGAAAACTAAACACCTGAAAACACAGACACAGAAAAAAAAAACTTGCTAAATGTCCTAAATATCCTGTTTAAACCCTATTCTGTTCTTGTTTCTTTGGCTAACATGGTTTGATGAGTTTGGTGTGGAAGAACTCGACTGGCCCTAACACAGAGCCCTGACCTCAACCCCATCGAGCACCTTTGGGATGAACTGGAATAGATATTGTGATCCAGGCCTTCATGTCCAACATCAGTGCCTGACAATACAAATGCTCTACACAATGAATGGACAAAAATTCCCACAGAAAATTCCCACAAAATCTTGTGGACAGCCTTCCAAGAAGAGTGGAAGCTGTTATAGCTGCAAAAGGGGGACCAACTCCATGTTGAAGTATATGTCTGTGGATATAATGTCATTGCAGTTTTGGCCAAATATTTTTGTCCATATAGTGTATGTCCAACTCATGATCCAACCCATTAATCGAACCCTCGACCCTGAAGGAGCAAGCCCACAATGCTAATCACTACGCCACTACTGTACTGTATGTCAGCCTCTGGAGGGATGTACTGTAGGCTATTTTTCTTTTTCTTATAAAACAACAGTATAATAAATGATGAGTTCAAAAGACAGAAACTAATCACAAAGTTGTGTCCCAGCAGGACTGGATTTAAAGCTGCTGTAAGTAATTTTCAAGAACTGCCTCTACGGCTTGTAACAGTTATCACTTCAGTTTTTATTTATCATTTGAAGAACTGAGTGGCCCTGCATGACTCATGCATATTTGTACATATGATAATATAATTTTAAAATTGCATGCATCAGTATTCAGACATTAGGTGTAATTATGGATTTCAGCACTATTCAGAAGTTATGAAAAATTGCAGATTTATTTCCTAGAATGCTTTTCAGTATCGGTATTCTTATTATTATTTCAAAAAAGAACTCTAAGAAATATAAATTAATTTTAGTTTGTATTTTGAAACGTTTAACAATGATGTAACTCTTTGAAGATACACTATGACCAACCAAGAAATTATGATAAACAGCTCTGTTTAACACCCGTATGTGCAGCTATAACAAAACTGCTGAGGATGTATTCACTAGTATTAGTGTTATATACGTAAGATTCCATGTTACAGAATGTACCGATGTGTCTTTTCATTTCCCATAACAAAGGAACATGGATGGGGAAAACGCCATCTGACCTGCCACGTGCCAGTGATCTACACTCCAACAGCTTGAAGACTGACTACATTGTAGGAGGAGAAAGCATGAGCAGGTGACTGATAAAGAGGACAACGATTAAGAGGCAGGTGACAAAGATGTCCCCACCAGTACAAGGTATTGTGTGGAGGGTGATGATGAGTTTGAGGAGCTCACTAATTTTTTATTTTCCATTTCTCTACCTCTCTGTAATGCGCACATTAGCAAACATGATGGGTTTTAAGGTGATTGGCATAGGCCATACATCATGTCAACTACCTATCATGCTGGCACCTGGTGCGTACGCTATGTTTTTAACAGAGTTTTTTTTTTTTTGCCGTCCAAGGATAGATATATTTGCATTTTTCATGTATTTAAATTGGGCTCAATTTAAAGTCATATCTTTCATCCTCTGTCTAGCATTAAGAATGCTCAGGTGATGCATGCGGGTTCTGCTGCACCATTAATCCCGTCATAATCTATAATAACATGTAAAAATATTTTCATTGCTGAACAGGATAAATGTACAGTATAGGATTTACGTATATGCGTTAGAAAATCTGTAGTTATGAATTGTGTATTAAATTTATATGCTAAATACTAAAGCTAGGTGCTGAAATATATTCAAAGTATGTAAAATAATATTTAATAATAAGTTCATTGTATTTAATGAACATAGTGAATGAACATATTTTACTGATGTTTGCTTTATTGTATTTGTTAAATAAACAATACTCTAAGGTAATTAAAAAAAAATTGTTCATAATTAATATTATCAAAGTGTCACTTTTTTATACTGTAACACTATATGCACATTGGTTTCACATACAGCAAAACTACAATTTAGAGATAAACCTTCAGTATTTAACAACATGCACGTTCTTATAAGCAAAAATATTCCAACCTGTCAAATCTATATAATTAATAATCTAATATAATTCTATTAGATACCTAGGTATACTAATGTAGAGGTGAAACTTAGGAACTGGCACAACATGAGGAAGAATCTGAGATGTAAATAGTATAAATGTTGTCCATGAAGCAGCAGATAGCAGAGAGATGATGTGCTTGGATCGACGAGAGTGTTTAAATACCCATGTTTTTTTTTATTTCTGCAATACCGAATTAAGCTTGTCGCCTTGCACATCCAGGGTCCGGGTTCGATTCCTGCCTCAGGGTCTTTGTGCATGGAGTTTCATGTTCTCCCTGTGCTCAGCGCGTTTCTTTCGGGTTCTCCGGTTTCCTCCCACAGTCCAAAGACCTGCAAAGTAGGCTAACTGGTATTTTTCAAGTTGCCATCCATAGTGCATATTTAATCGATAATCTGACTCCAATATCTAATCATCTAGTTACTACAAGTCCATTATATCATTATTCGAGTTATCTTTAACATAACCTCTTTATGCTAAAACCTTTACAACACAATGATGTTCCTACATCACAGGCTCTTATACTGTAGACTTTTTAATAACAGATATTTATATAGCTCAGAGGTTACAGTCAACATGCAAGTCTATCCTTTTTCTGTTCTTTTATCTGTTAAATTCTATTACACCATGCTCTGGTTAGGACAACGAGAATATTGCTGCTTTTCAGAGAGAAGGCAGGGGTTTGATTTCCTGACAAAGAACCCCAGCCATGGGTGTGCACAAGTCAGCGCACTCAAGCCTGGATAAAATGGGAGTGGTGTGTCAGGAGGGGCATCTGGTGTAAAAACCTGTGCCAAATCAAATATGCAGACCAGCTGATCCGCTGGGGCGTCTACAACCCGCGCAGATGAAAGAAGATTTTAAACATGTTTATTGATGGTTGGTTCTCTGTTGGTTTTCTGAAAAAAAAAAAGTTACCAAAAAATTTTCTAATAACAGGGGAAAAACCTGAAGTGGTAACGTAGTAGCAGTGGTTTATATTAGTTCTTGGATCACGTTTTCTAGATTCCATCTCTGTTAACAATCTCTTTTTCAATTTTCACATTTTGCTTGTACAGCAACAGCACTCCAAATGTTCATGAGATTTGCTATCGCACCGTCCAGTCACTGAAATCCTGCTTCACTTGTTGTCCTCCATCATTGTTACCTGGTAGCTTAAAATGCTGATGAATGTTGAATTGGATTAACTAAAAAGTTTCATAAATTCTGATCAGTCTGGTCTCATTGCAAAAAATCAGATACATACCAGATTTTGGTACTGGAAATGAAATGAAAATGTCAAATTCTATGTGATTTCTTGGATCTGTGGAGCATTTGAAGTAAAATATGAGTTTTTGTCCACCTTTGCACTGTTCACTGTAAAATGACTGGCAGCAGAGTTATTTTATATATATATATATATTATAATTAATTTTAAATGTATACCAACGTATAATGGTTTACAGTATATGACTGTATGGTTGAGGTAGGACATAAGTACGTACATCATTTGATATAATCTCAAAAAATAGGCAAAGACCATAAAACCAACAGGACTTAAACTGGCAGAAAAAGAGAATAATAATACCTGGAGTATTGAAAATAAACAGATACAGAGAGAGAGAGAGAGAGAGAGAGAGAGAGAGAGAGAGAGAGACAGAATAGAAATACAAGGTACTTACTAATACAGTGGAACCTCGGATTGCGAGTAACGTGGTTTACGTGTGTTCCGCAAACCGAGTAAAGATTTTAAATAAATTTTTAATCGGAAACCGAGCAAGTATTAGTTTATGAGCGCCAAGTATCATGTAGCACGCATGCGACTCTTATTTTGACACCGAGCGGCAACTGATCACAACTGAGGCAATGATTTTACTCTCCCCTGCTGCGACCCCTGTGTCAAAATAAGAGTCCCCTGCTGCGTCTTAGTGCTCGTCTCTTATAATCAACATCTCCCTCTCTCTTCTGTGTGCCCCACACACACCGACACACACTTCTTCTCCCCGGCTGCACAGACACGCTTTATTTGCACAGAAAACTCAGCTCTGCCGCGATTATTTTCAAAGGTAAGGTGCTGGTTCATTTGTTGTTTTTTATTTTTTACTTTACAGCAGTGATTCCGTTAGTCTGCTCACGCGAGTATCATTAGAGAGAATTTTTTTCCCGTTAAAACAGTGTTTGCGTTGTGTATGTTACTTGTGAAACTTAAAAAGCGAGGTGTGGGAGGGAGAAGGAGTTTTACTGTTTAAGACGAGGCGAGGGGCTAATTCCACACACACACATACAAATACAAATACACGGCGCCTGCGCGCACAAAAGGAAATACTTAACTGTCTGGATTTATTTTTACTTTTTTTTTAAAAGGTTAAGTGCAGGTTAATTTGTTTTATTTTTACTTTATATGTTGTAGTAATTATTTTTTATGTATTTATTGAATTGAGCTGTAGAACGAATAATTTGAGTTTTCATTATTTCAGATGAGAAAAGTCACTATACGGTAATATACATACACAGTGGTGGCCGGTCAATACTTTAACATGTAATTATTTAACCTAATAATTACTAATTTTAATAATGAAATAAAGTCATTTAGTCACAATATTCCACTGTATTTCTTAATATAATTTATTTGCAAAAAAAAAAAAAAAAAATCTAAACTGTATTACGTTCATTTGTGTTCGTGTACGCGGGGCGCCGGACAAACGAGTGTCTATGTAGACAGGTAAATCTTTGAAAAGCATGTGACCTGAGGCTGAGCTCTGATTGGATCTTTTCAAATCATCCTTCGGGCGCAGCACTGTGCGCCCTGAACCCTCCCACTTTTGTTCTTAGTGAATCAATATGGTTTTTAAATATTTGGGCTCATGTGATTGGACCATTTTCAAGCTTATAAGCTTATAGTAGGCTTTAAGTCATACCTGCATCCATCCATCTGTTTCCCAATTGTGTACTGTATGTACAATACCACTCTGGTAATGTAACGCATGTAATGTTTTTGGGCTGCACAGTTCTCTACACTATCTACCTGTTCCTTTGGGAATGAGGTGCAACACAGCTAAGCTCGGCAAAGAGCAGCAGTCGAACTAAGAGTGAACTTGGGATATGCGAAGAATAAAGAATTTCACTGTGCAGTAGTGTATGTGTGACCAATAAAGGCTGACTTAACTGTGTTGACGGTGGCTTATATGTATAGGCGGAGCTGTGTCTACGTCACCACAGGTTTGCCTGCATCTGCGGCGTGTATCTCGTTCCTTTCCTTGAGAGAACAGAAGTTATAGTCATAACCATTGGTCATACAGTATGATATGTTATTGGTTAACCAACCACACTTTCTGTTAACTGAATATTTCACAATATTTTACAATTTATAACTAAGAAATACTGTAAGAATACTATTAAAGATCTTCTATAAATATACAGAAAAGGATAAGTCATACATCTTATTACTGTTATACATCTTATACTGTATATGAGCAGCATTATCCTTGAACCGTTCTCTGCCCTATTTTGGCCTCTTTTGACAGGCTGTGTTACAAGTGTATCGCTCCCAGATAAGATATAGAGGTACAGATATAATTCCCGAATTTGTAAGCAGGCACACTTTTGTGTTTTAGATTGCTTCCGGTAGTCATGCAGAACCATTCAAAGTTCATTTGCACACACGCAGTGTTATCTTCTCATACAGCCTACGTGCCTGAATGTAGCGTGCACTATTTAAATCCTAACTAAGCATACAGTTGTAAGCTAATCATTAGATTTGTTTAGTTCTCCAAAAGCCTATCATTATTCACAAAACAAATTATCCATTTTTTACAGCAAAATGCCGTTTGATATCGACTGAGGATGTAGTCCCTGCCAGATGTTCAACTCCTCTTAAACCTTACAGTGTTTACAAGATGGTTTTTATTTTATGAACATCTGCTGCTCTTGGATCAGAGCCTGGTTAAGGGAATATGCATATGGCAGCAGTTTGGAGTCATGTATGGGTATAGGAGTATGCGTGCAACATTCCTTTGACTTCTTGACCTTTTCGTTGCAGCTGCAATTAAGCCTATAGAAGTATCCTTACCAAAACGATAGCTCGGGTTTTCAATAAAGTGCATGAATACAAGTGCAATTGGAGAAAGTTCCCCTTAAATAAACGAGAATAGACAAGCCTATTTTGGCTGGAGTGCCACTGAGTGCAGAGCATTTTTCATGGGAATGTCAACAGTGTGGGATCTCTGACAGGATGTGAGAATTTGATGGCTCTACTGTATCTTACCACTGAGACAAAATGTAAAACCTGCTAGCTTGCCAGATAGTTACTGCTGCACTCAGCACACATTTTATTCACAGATATCTTTATTGAATAAGAATTTACAATAATGTTCAGAAATTAGAGTAGAAAAAGATTTCCATTTGTACATATCTATACATTTCCATAAGAAATAGGACCAATAGTACCATTTTTAGTACTTTTAAAAAAATTATTCATATTTAGTGAGGTTGCCTTTTAATTGCTAAACTTGAGTTCAACACGTGCAGCCTTCCACAAGCTTTGTGTATTACTTTATCAGAAGCTTTGCTTAGTCCTCCTGAACAAACTACCGTAATTCAGTCAGGATTGTGGGCCTCTTTGCTTGAAGATGCTTTTCAGTTCAGATTACAAATTTTCTGAGCCCTACTGGCTTTTTGATGATGGGCTTATGTCTTGAGGATTTTGCCTCAGTATTTCTAAATTATCGTTAAACATCATCATGACATCTTAGAACTTAGTTGCTCCAATTTCTTTTCCAACAAAACATCCAAACAACATGATGCTGCCACCCCCATGCTTCACATTTGATATGGTGTTTTTCAGATTGCTGTACATAGTGAATCGTTACAACCAGAGAACAGTCCAGACCAGCTGAGATACACAATTTCTTAAGTGGAGGTGCATAGTTTTCTTCGTGGTATCAGTGTAATAAAATATGACCCTGGGTCTAAATACAGCCATGACTGCTCTCATACATATCATTACAACTAATAGTTTCTTCAGTCATCTAGAATGTTTATTGAGACTGTAAATGTTTGATTTAAAATGACTTTTTAACAAAAGTAAATGTCATAATTGACCTTTTTTTTTAAGTACAGTAATTTTATATGCATGGATTGTATGTCTTTGGTTTAGTTGTACAGTATGTATAATATTGGACTCAGCTGAGTTAATACAGAATTCACAGTTTTGTCAAAATGTTGTATCAATTTAGTATCAATAATATTTTAGTTGGCAGCAAATTTGATCAAGGCAAAACGTTGATCCTTCTTCAATTACAAAGTTTGTTGAAAACCATGAGAACTGGTATAAAAGAAAGAAGCAATGTGATTGGTTCTTTATGGATGTGTCATGGTTATGCCATATACTGTACATGTACATAACGTACAACCAGTCTAAAGTGTACAGAAGGGACTGCAGCCTAAATGTGCCCTTAAGGCCTGGATGGTGTCTCTTTCGATGCTGAAGGCAATGCATCAAGGACTGATGGTCTCTCTGTAACATCCAATCAGTTCCTGATGCAGTATCATCAGCGTCTGAAAGCATGTATCCCTTAATTTGTTTCATATATATTCATATATACTTCTCTGCTAACTTCAGAAAGTTACAAATCACTTTATACCCTCTTTCTATAAGAAAGATCCTTGAAAAAACACATTTTTGTTCTTCATAATGATATCTGCTTTAAACAACCTGGACTGAGCTGGAATTGACCTCCACACTGCTGATCATTGGCCATGTTTAGCCCAATCCCAGTGCCTATTACGAGAGATGTTGAAGATAGACTCAGAATTTCCAACTGAGATTTGGCAAGGGAACACCAATGCCACGAACACCACAAATAATGTGTGACACTTTACATCTAGGCATATTCAGCATCCCTATGATGCTTCATGAGAAGATGTAGCGGCTACATGTGGAAGACAATGCAGACTGACTGCACAATCTCTCCAGGTGAACGTGAGATACAACATCACAATCACAGTTGCCTGCAGAGATTATGCAATCCAATCTGTCCCTAATGCAAATGCTGGATTAGGTGCTCGCTCTCGCTCTCTCGCTTTGATCTCATTTTAACCTCCAATCCTGAACTCATGTGACCCTATTTTAATTTTTTTTAGGTATCTTATTTTAAAACAGATATCTTAATTCTAGAAGGCATACAGCCACACTACAGGAGAAGCACCAAAGATTTTACCCTATGCAGAGAACAATTCAAACGATCCCATGCATTCAGGAAGTCTAAGTGAACTCTTGTCAGGACGCTTGAATGCAGTATAGTGTACAGTAGCACAGTCATATAATAACTAAGTTTATATTTGTCCAAATTGGGCTCAAAAGTCATCTGTCATATATCCGACATTTCTTGGACAAATTGTGGGTGTAGAAAACTCTCTATCCTGTGGTAATGAAGGGATGGAGATGATCAGCAACAATACTCAGATGTACTGTGGAATTGAAATGATGCTTAACTTGTATTAAAACTCTTAGGGCCCTGCAAGTCTTTTGGGACCCTGAAGAAGTTCTGACATGTCCTGACATTTGGGGCCCAAAGTGTGCCAGTAAAACAATCCCAAAACTATTACACCACCTGCCACAGCCTGAACCATTGATACAAGGCCAAATTCTGACCCTACCACATCCCACGTACTACATCCGAATGTCACTGCAAGAATCAAGACTCCTCGTTTTCCCATTCTTCTACATTTTTCCTGTTCTTATTTGACTGGAGTGGCAACTGGTGGTCTCCTACAAGTTTGTTACGTCGAATGTTCAAACATGCTATTCGGCATACCTTGGTTGTGGCGACATGCTACTTGAGTTATGGTTGCCATTCTATCAGCTTGAACTATTCTGCCCGTTCTCCTATGATCTCTGGCACCAACAAGGCATTTTCACCCAGAGAACTGTCCTCACTGGACCTCACTATTCTCTGTTAAACTTGGCTGTCCAGAGAGGGTTGTCCATAAAAATCCCAGTAGATCAGCAGTTTTGGAAATACTCAGACCAGCCCATCTGGCACCAACAACCATGTCATGTTCAAAGTCACTTAAATCATATTTCTTCCTCATTCCGAGGCTCGGTTTGAACTTCAGCAGATCCTCTTGACCATGTCTGCATGTCTTAATGTATTGAGTTGCAGCCATGTGATTGGAACGAGAGGTTTCAGATTCCACTGTTAATTCGATTTCCAGCAAATCTGAAACATATAATTACTGTAATATTGACCTAAACACCTAGCGCAGAAATGCTCATCATCATCACCTATTATCTTTGAAAGATGTTCACCGTTATTGCTTAAAAAAATCATTAATGCAAATGCTAAGTGAATAAGGTCCTCAGTTTGCAATGGAAAATTGATCAGTGAGCAAGTGCCTCACTGTTGCAGCGTGTCCTCATGCTTGACCCAAGCACAAAATGTCATCTTGTGACCTTCTCAACCAGCCAATCAATCTGCAATAGATTAAAGAAAAAAAGCAGAAAATGTTAAGTGGAAAAGGGGAAGGTGAATATGGGCATCATGCAGAAGTCTACAGAAGTACATTATAGTCTAAATATTTAATATGATTAAATATTAGTGAATATTTAATTGGGGAAGACCATGGCTCCATCCTGTGGCTGTTTGGCGAATAATATCAGTAAAATGTCCACAGTTGGGTTCAAACCTCTGCGTCTTGTACAGTACAGATAACAGATTTTAATTCATTTAAATAGAAACTAATATAATTTTTATGAAATGCGTTCAATAGACATTCTAATAAACATGTAAATAGATTTGTATATTTATTTATTTATATATTTACAGTTTTAGATTTTTATGCTTTTTTATTCATTCAATTAAAAATGTAATTTTATCTCTGTCAACACACACACACACACACACACACACACACACACACTAAACTCTACGTGAGGTCCCTGAATAACAGATAAGAACAAAAATTCACATAAATTTTTCAGTTGTCCATGCAAAATGTTAAGGGGAAGAAAAAAAAAATCCAATAGGTTGGTGGAAAAGGAGCAGCCTGGCAATATGTGCACTTTGTTACTCACTGTATGCACAAAGTCTTTTTGACAGCTCTAACCTCTTAAGCTTCAGGTCCCGCTGAGCCCAGCATGGCACAAACTGTAAATGCCATCTGTCGAAAACATCAGATTGCACCCAGACTGCTGGTTAATAGAAACACACAACCCTGTCATTTATTAATAGTCATGTAATAGCAGAGAAATCAGCAGAAATTTTGGCTCAGCAGCTCCTACACTAGGTTGGTCATGCTAGTCAGGAGCTTTTATTTTATTTTATTTTATTTTATTGGCAATCTTTGGGCATTTATGGACCTGTTTAGAGATATAGAGGCCGAATTTCACTATACTTATCAATGTACACTTAGATAGATGTGTATAGCAATAAATTTAATAAATCAAATAAAATATTTTGGCTGACTCTGGTTTAACAAAGATATTTCAATAACTGTTTTGGAATTATAGCCATTTCTTACCAAGTTCGTCCATTGTCGCAAGCTCAAAAGTATTTGGACAACTGACTGATATTTGGTAGCCAGCTGCAGCATGTTATTTCATGAATAATTAAGGAGATTATTAACTGGCGTTATTAAGTGTTGAATTTGTAGTTTGCCCAATTTTGTTGATGGGAGCGCTCAATATACAGCTATCATTAGGATGAAAATAAAACAGAGAGAGCAGAAACTTTAGGAATGACCAAATCAACAATTTGTCACAGTAAGAAATTCACTAAAGAGGTCAGCAACACCCAATGGCGTGGAAGACGGATAAAAAAATCTTACCTTGTTGAAAAAAAACACTTCACAAGCCACTCTGGGGTCTGCAATCACGAAATGCCTTTATGAATGTTAATGTAGATTTATTTCAATATGAAATCTGCTGGCCAGAATAAACAAAAAATGTCAAATCAAAAGAAATTATATTATACTTTTATTATTATTATTATTATTA
>QMIH01000171.1:555559-606004 GCA_003987875.1 Clarias batrachus
TTAATCAGAAGTAAATCTTCATCCTTGCAGTGCTGCTGTCAGGGGACCAAGCAGGTGAAACTCTGATGGAGCGAGATCAGAACTTTAGGGAGAATGCTTTAGCACCTCAGTGTGGACAGTGTCGACAATGTGGGCAGAACTGTGCAGACGTGCATCGTCATATATTTTCCAGCTGATGGACAAGTTTTGAACTTTTTCTCGGTTGCCGATTGAACATGTTTCTGCTCCATACTCTGCCGTTTACTCACAGGCTTGTAGCGATAAATCCATGTCTCGTCACCAGTAATGATTCTCTTTAAGAAACTTTCACCTTCCTTTGAGAAATCAGTCCAAGTTTTGTTTGCAGATATCAAAACACTTTTTACTCTTCCATGAGTTTTTTTCCGCACCAGGTAAACCACAAAGAAACCGCTGCTCTTCTTCTGCCTGCTTCACCAGCCATAACTCCGGGATCTTTGATTCACGGACATACGGCCTTCTTTAAAACGTTGGCACTATTCAAAGGTTTTACTGTGGCCAAGACTCCCATCACCGCACTGTGCTTGAAGACTTCCGTAGTTAAGTCAATCAGTTTTACACCTTTGTTCATGAGAAATTTCATCACGGGTCCCTGATTGACTTGAACGTTAGTCGTTTATAAAAGGACTACTTGTGATCTTTTTTTTTTTTTTAAATCAGCTTGGTTGTAAATGTACAGTAAAGCATTCAGAATCTGAACTACACACAGTGGAACTTTAAATCTACATTTATTAAAAACATCAAAATAGAAACAATCACAACACTTTACATACTTCCTCCTGTACACAAACAAGTAATTGCAATTAGTGTTTCAATAAAGTTGTAATAAAAAAAAAAAAGGCATCAACTAACTAAATGAAGACGATGGAATGTTGCTCTTGAACTTATCCATGTCATCAGTTCATGTTGGAGAAAACACTGAAGATCTGCTTTATATTCCTTTCTGAATGGATTTGGCATCATTTTTTTTTTTCCATTTTCACAATCCTATGTGGTTCACCATAATGGTAATCTAAAAAACAAAAAAAAAGTTCTTGTATCGCTCAGATGGTTAAACCTGATTTAATTAAAAAAAAAAAAAAAAAGCAGCTAATGATCATCATGTTCGGGTGAAAAGAGAGCGACCAATCCTGCATTCTCGCTGTTCACCACAATGTCTTTGTTAGGCTTGACCTTCTTAAAGAGCGAGGGAAGGTTCCGGATATGGACCTCCTTCTTAAACTGCTGCCCGAGAGGTTTCTGTTGAGTGGAAGAGAGAGAGAGAGAGAGACAAGCGTTAGACACAGTGCCTTGCATTCACCTCCTTTTGTAAGTGTTACAACCTTGAAATAAAAACTTCCGACTTGAGCGCGAGTGCATACTGTCAAATGAGCATAGAGGATGCGGAATCATTCCATTCCCCAACAATCAGATCTTCGTTCATTCATTCATCGTGTGACAACAGGTGTAAATAAAAAGAAAAAAAGTAAAGAAGCACCATCAGTGTGTCTACTTGCTTGAGCACACATGCAGTGGATGGGGGGGGGAGGCCAAAAGTGAAGTAAAGCCAAATTACATGCAGCAGGTTTCTTTTCTCAGCAAAGACGGACTTATTAAAACTGCTGCTGTCTCGCATCCAGGTTTGTTTGATTACTTTTATTTCTCCTTCTTCTTGAAAGTGTATTCTTGCTCTCGGATGAGTTAGGTGTGGTTATCAAGTGTATGACCCAGATTTTTATAAAGATTAAGGAGGAGTGTGGCCTGGCTTTAATACTAACAAGAAATTTAAAAAACATAATGGATTGCAAAAACATGATCCGATCCACAAAGATGAAACAAGAAATCGCTCTACATGACGTGCACTCTCCATTACTCAACTCTAATGGACATGTGAGAGAAAAATCAGCTGAGCCTGGACGTCCACCTGTCTCTAAGCAAATGAATAAACACAGAATATTAAGGAAGTGGCGCCACCTTGTGGGTGCTGTCTGCTCTTACCCCAACGGCACCGGCGATGAGCTTCTTGAACTGGTCTTTTCTCTTCTTCTCGCCAACTTTCTGCGATGCGGGGTTGATGGTTTTCTGATCGAACTGCTCCAGCAGGTCGGGTTGGATGTTGGGGATTTGGTTCATGATGGAACGCAGCTCTGCGTATTGAGGCCGCTGTGGAGACAGAAACGGTGTTCAGGTAAAATAAAATTATAATAATAATAATACTAAGAGGAGCGACGGATTTTCTGTTAAGCAACATGTACCAGGGCATCGTAGATGAGCAGGGCGAGCTGCGTTAGCGCGGCGTTGCAGCCTTCATGCTGCCCGTGCATCTGCAGGCCGCTTAGCACTCTGGTGTACAGCCACGTCACGGCGTCTGGGAGCAGGTTCGCGCCCACCACCTGTCTCAGCAAAGTCCAGCAGATCAGCGTAGCGGCCCGCTGACAGTTAGTAGTGTCCCTCCATGACAGGGAGTTAAACGAGATCGCTAGTAGATTCATATAGATGTCCTGAAAATGGAAAGAATGATAAGGATGAATCATAAGGTGGAACAGAGATGATATTAATCTGTACAGGACAGGTTTTAGATGAACTTGAGTGTCACCTTATACTGTAGGTCACAGGACATGCAGACAATTTGGTTAGTTGTTCGAATAAACAGAACGTTATCTTGAAAGTAAAATGATTAAAAGTTCTAAAAATGTTAAGGAGATGAAATTTACCTCATGTTTAAGGAGACACTTGCCCAGCTCTGTGAGCTCATCTGACGTATGTGAGGCGTTTAGCTGAGACGAATCGGTTGTCATCATTTCCTCATCCCCTTTATTTCAAATAAATAAATAAATAAAAAGATTGCCCTTATAAGCATCCTTCTCATTCATTTTCGTTTGATTGCAAAGTGACATGATAAAAGTAATAACAGTATAAACTCATTACACTACTGTCTGAGAAAGAAAACTAATGGACATCTTTTACTTCACTCGATAATCAGCGAGTTTGTGATCTGTGCATCTCTGCTTTGATTAGTTTTATCATTACACTTTGTCCAGTAGCCTTGTATTTTACAACAGCACCACACACTACCTAGCAAGAAGCATTGGGAACTAAACATCATCATTCCTTTACATCAAGAGCAATTTCCTTCAGCCCTTTATAACTCTCTCACTTTACATCTTTCTTCGCTTAAGTCAAACCAGGACGTTTTATTGTGCAGAATAACAACACATTTATGAGGGTAAAACCTATCCTGATCTTTCTATATGAGCCCCTGCTACACTAATCCAGATCCTAACCAAATAAACATATCCAACCATCAAGGTAGAAAGTTCTCAGATTGCAAAAGAAAAAATGAATTAAAAAGAAAGAGGATTTCTCAGGCTCTCCCTCAATCTCTCTCTCTCATAATTTGAGTATTGAAATATGCCATCAAGGGAGAAAAAAAAGGGTCTTTTTACTGTTGAGTTTTTACCATGCAACTTCAAGTGTTTAAGTGATCTCAATTCAGCTTTCTTTTGCCGACCACATTTCTTCTACAAACTTGACGCACTATCTTTCCAGGTTTTCACAATATCTCGAAAGGTTCTTAACTCAGTTCCAGTCATTATAAATCTCCTCAGTTGTTACTTTGCTTGATGCAACCAGATAATTTGACCCTTCTCAAATGGGGACTTTTGTTTTGACCAGGCAGTGCACACCTTAAACGTTATCTATTGTTATACGTTATCAGTGATTAGAGCTAGCAGGTGGCACTGCCATTGTTCCTAATCTTCTACTTCGATGGATGGATGGATTTGGTCACTTACAATAAACATAAAAACCCATGAAACACTTTTTTTTTTTCCCCCCGATTTTCTTCCTAATTTAGTCGTGTCCAATTCCTCCCCGTCACTAGGGGGCTCCCACATTAAGGCTACTACTACCACTCAGCCGGGCGGGCCGAAGACTATCACGTGTTTCACTCGCGCACGATTGGGGCGGCGTAACACACTCGGAGGACAGCGCTATCCGCTCCCTCCGTTGCGCGAGCTCACAGACGCCCCTGATTGGCTGTAGAGCCGTGATTAATGTGGGAGCACTAAGTACCTCTCATCCCTCCCCTCTGAGAGTGCTCGGCCAATCAGCTCTCTCTAGACCTCCGGCTGCGAGAGGTTACAGCACCACCCGGGATTCGAACTAGCGATCTCCGGATGATAGGGCGAGCGCTTTAACCACTGCGCCACTCGGAGGCCCTGAAACACTTTGTTTAAGATCAACTTACCATCTGCATCCTCTCTGTTTGCTGCTGATTCAGGCAGCTTTCTTGATATGCATGATGCAGCTACCAAGGCAAAAGTGGACAAAAAAAAAAAAAAATGAGTCCAATTCATAAGAGCTGTAGTACAAATAAAAACGGAGGGGTTTATAGAATTAATGCACTCACAGAGGAGATCCATAACCTCTCGCGTGGCCAAGCGCACTAACCGATCCTCCAGCATCTCCTGAGATACCTGATTCTCCTCATAAGCCTCGTCATCATCTGGACCACTAATAAGAACAACAACAAAAAATAATAATACGGAACAGCAATATACAGGAAATAGAAAATGGCAGGGAGTGACTGGGACGGGTCTTGCAAAAACACAGAAATGTTTGCCGATCTACAAGAATTGAGTAAATCACTCACCACACGCTCGTCCTCTGGTTGATGATCTGCCACCGGAGATTTAGTCTCTGTACGGATAACGCATAAATAAAGGATTTTCAACAGGATTATGAACAAGTTCAGTCGGTTACATTTACAACGTAAAATTTTAAAGGTCATCAATACAATACAATATTTTCTTCATAGTTTATTTTTATTTTCGTCAGAGACAGGAATCTGAAAAGTTTCACCTGCAGCAGGTGGGAAAACAGGAGGCCGAGCAGCGGACAGAGAAGATTCTCGTAGTATTCTGGAGGACAGGAAGTGACCAGCGGTTTCATGAAGACCCGTGATCGAGGATTAAATTAAGGCGAATTACACACATTAGTTACACACTGAAAATATTGTATATAAATGTAAATATTGGTATCTGGTGCACTGCAGCATCTATTGTACAACACATGGGAGCTACATCTGTGATTTGTTCACATCTACGAATGGTCCATTTGAACATCTCCAAGCGCTAGTTGATAAAGCTAGATGACGTCCACTGCATCACTGAGATTTTAGAAAAGGATATGAAGCAAAGGCCGAAGCCTATGATCGGGAACGTGTTCGAGGTGGATCAGTGCAGAGCTGACCAACTGCTCAGCCAACCCCTCTATCGTATAAAAGTCCTGAAGCAAGGCCGGGCCAGCATGCCCTAGCACGTGGTAGCTGCAAAAGAGGGAGGAAATGAACATAATGAGACGGTGACTTCCTTTTTTTGATTTTATCATGAGGGAATCCCTCTTCTTAAAAAGTGTAGACAGCGATTTTGGACAAAACCACCTGAAGATAAAACCATGTAGCGCTCTCTTCAAAACAGTCACCCAATAAAACGATTACTTTTACTCTTCTAGTTAATAGTGCACTATGTAGTTAACATGCCAGCTAGTTGCCTACAGTGTTGAGAGAGTGTGTTGAGATTGTCTCACCAGTTGTCATAGAGTGTGCAGAAGAAGCCTTGTAGCCGCTCTAGCGCGCTCTTGTACACCGGAGAGTCGTACACGTCCAGCACCGGCTGGGAGATTCCTGTGTAAAGATGAAAGCAAATTTCATTCACAAACATATCTATAAATAGGTCACCACATTATCAAAGATGTTTACCATGTACCTAAAATGAGGTTCTTCTCCACGTCCATGACATCATACGCCCGGCTGAAGGTCTCACTGAGCCGAGAGAGATTCTCCGGGAGGAACAAGCTGTTGTGGGTCCTGAAATGAGACGTTTGATTTAAAATCAGTACAGTTCTCTTTAGGATAGAAATGGCTCTTGCTGGGAGACCTGGTTAAGGATAGTTACTGTTTATTTGCTTGTGTGCCTGTGGAGCCTAATTGGTGATAATCAGCCGCATTTTATAGAGAACTATACACGGCCATTTCTCACCAGTTGCCCAAATTAGCCTGAAACCACACCTGATGAGGGTGAGCAGATTTGGAAGCAGCGTCAGCAGGGGCTCTGCGGAAGGGTTTCTGTAGACCGGCGCTCCGGCAGGCGAGTAACCCACCACGAAACCCCCGGCTTTGGCTTCGTCCACGTCTGCAGGCCAGCGTGCTCGCTTCACTACGCCCAGGATCGTGTACACGCAAAAACTGATCTGAGAAAGGAAACAATCGGTTTATTGTTTGTACAGTTACACAGATCATGATGCATCTCGTATAATATCATATTAGGCGATTAGACGTAATAATTCAGGTAATTCTGATATGATGTGGATGGCGGCTGAGGCTTACCCTTGACCTGTTGATTCCCATCTGATCCTCAGCGCCGGGTTCGTTGTTGATCTGATCAGCACCGATAAACTTGATAAAGCTTGCTGGATCTGACAGTACACTGCGCCGAGGAGCAGATATCAGGGATTCAAAAGAGGAAAAAAAAGAAGACATGAAACGATTATTCATATTTATATAATACTGTATAAATAAAGTAATTGTTTGGTCTCCATAACATTTCATAATACAGTGCCTCACCTCCTTTTGTAAGTGTTACAACCTTGAAATAAAATTTTTGTTATATCAGGGGAAAAAAAAAAAAATCTACAGAGTAAGGTCAATATAGTTTAAAAATAATACAAAAGTATACAGTAACTGCCTAACCTTTTGATTAATCCTCAATTCTTTATCACTTAATTAATATTCTTTATTTTAAACTATATTCAAATCAGTAGTACGACTTGTACCTGCGCATCTCCCCTGAGAGCCAGCGAGCCGTTACAGGGGACATGAGCTCATCTAAGAAGGCCTTCTGCTTGTTGTAGTCTTTAAACTGGTTGCTGATCAGCACCAGCGCCTCCATGAGGGCACACTTCTCCATCTGAGTCAGCAGCAGCTCATTGGTGAACAGCTCCTTCACGCGAGTGTAGAGCATGTCAAAGCACGGCTACAGGGAAAAAATATATATATATATTATATGCTGCATCCATGTTTTATATACAGTATCTTTCAATTTCTTGTTCTTATTGATGTGTGCAATTTATTTGTCTATTATGTTGATTTTACTTTCATCATTATAAAAAAAATGATCAACTTATTCCAGGCAGTGTACCAGAATAAACTCCGGATAATCTCGACACATCTTGATGATGGATGAACAGGCGTGCCTTCTCACGTTCTTCACCGCTCGGGTTCGAGGAGCCTGAAAATTTGCCACTTCAGTAAGTATACACCCAAATGAAAACATTAATATATTTTCTGTTGAATATTATATTATAAAATCACTGGATGTGGGAGAAAGAAAAAAAATCAATGCGTTACATTTCGATATGCCAAATTGACTCCAAAATTGATTTTTAAATACATCAATCAGCATTTGAGGTGGTAAAATGGTTCCTTCCTGTATAATGCTACAAGTGGCAGCACGGCATCCTGTTCGATTGAAGAATATTATTTGCCAAATTTGTTTAATATTGTAAGAAAGAAAAAGTAACAACAAAAAGAAAAAGAATTGCACTGAATCAGGGTACTTATAAAACTGCAATACTTGGGTCCTGTGATAATGTCCTATCAGGTACTTCCTGGTTCTCTATTAAATCACAGTGTCCCTTGAAAATCCGAATTTGATGAAAAAAACTATTTTATAAGTATAGCAGTATAATATTAAGAACCATGGTGAAGACTTAATGTTATTATGGTGATACGAATTTGATATTGGCCTGCAATTCAGATGATTCACAAATAAATAAATTAAGGAACTAATTAATTCAATGATGCAAACTCAACATGATGGAGGGGGAGGGGGGGTGCAGTAAATTAACTTCTTAAACTTACCTTGCTTTCTTCAACCAGTTCAAATGTGATAGCAGGAAACAGCTTTAAGCAACACAAACAAAAAAAGAAAACAACGTAATTTACACTTTGCACTGAGAACTATCCAAGAAATATCAGCCACCTCCTAAACAGAGGCTTGTGCGGTGAAGACTATGCATGATGGGTGCATCGCTTCATGCACGTTCATCTCTACACATTGTCTTCAAGTTCGCCTTACACTGTGTGTGTATGGAAATTCTCATATTTTCACTATTAACAATATAGTTAATATAGATTTTTTTTTTTTTTATCGTGCAACTTCGCCAAGTGTTTAAGTGATCTCCATTCCTTACATTTCTTTCATAAAGACGGTTCAGCACCATCCACCTAGGTTTTAATAAAATCTTGAAAGGCTCTTAACCCAGTTCCAGTCATTTCAAATCTCCCATGTTGTTTTCTTTGCCTGATGCAGAATAAGAACTTGACCCTTGTTTGGCAAAACATTTTTACTGGCCAGGCTGTGCATGCTTTAATAAGAAAACTAAAAAACAAACTACAGCATCGTCATAAAAGCAAAAGTAAAATGGTGGCCAAATTATTTTTACCACCGAAACGTAGATGTTTTAATGTTATGAAATATATTTGAATGGTCATCGGTATATCTGTGTGCAGTGCTAACAAGTATGTTAAAGCACAAGGAGCCTGAAGTATGGGGAAATACCTTAAAGAAGACTTGAGGTAGAACTTCAGGGCGATGCAAGACAAAGGGGAAGAGAGTGGACAGGTTGGTGAGGACGCAGGACAGGACGACGGGATCCCGTGTCTCGTAGTTCACCACAGCATGCAGCAGCTCCATGCCTTGGTCAACAGGCAGCTTCTAATTGGGGGCGGGAGAGCAGAGTTAGGGAGAGCATGGTGTTAACTTGTGCTTACACAATCCAGAATAAATGCAAATTATTCCATAACACAGAACAACATTTATAACAACGTTTATAACAAACTTATATCGTCCTGGTAAATAGCTCAGTGGTTAAGGCATTGGACTACGGTTCAGAAGACCCCAGGTTCAAAAACCTCACAACCACCAAGTTGCCATAACCCTGCCTTGAGCAAGGCCCTTAACCCTCAATTGCTCAGATGTAATGAGATAAAAAAAAAAAAAATGTAAGTCGCTCTGGATAAGAGCGTCTGCCAAATGCCTAGATGTAGATGTAAATAAAGGCAGGTTGACAACTGTATGATGATTGTGTGATAATTAATGGCAGATTATCGTGTTATACCTCCTTCTCCAGGACTTTAAAAAGCTGTCCCATCACACTTTCTGTGAAAAAGGTCATGGCTTCCCACTGTGCCACCGCGGGCGAAAACGTCGAGTACGTCCCTTCTCCTGCTTTAGCTTTATACAATTCAAATGAAAGAAAGGGGAAAAAAAAAATATTCACACTTAATACATTCACTCACTGACTTCATAGCATTTCTATAAGGCAACGTTTGTTGTTTAATATGATTGAAGAAAAGTATTTAATAAAACCATGAGTGAAAAGAACAAAAGACTTTATCTAAACAATGAAATACACAAACAAAGGATAGCAATCTTGTCTTACGATTACAAACCGTCTGCAAACTTTCCGAATGACTAATGTTATTTCGAATGCAAGTGAATTCGAGGGCTATGAAACCACAATTTCGAAAAAGCTGGTTTGACCTTATTGGGTTTCCACGGCCTTGTGACACAATTGAAACCACAGGTTTAAAACCAAGTCCAAGCAACAATGCTTTACTGGAAGAGCTACACATTATAAAATTAACTTCATCATTTTACAAATGAATGAATCACCATGATACTTTTTTTTTTTATGTCCAACTGATCCTTGGCAAAATGAAAGTAAAGCAGATTATAACAAGCATACCTTCATACTCCACATACTGGATATAACAACAGTTATCATATAGCCAGGGTGTGACGTAAAACATTTCGGAATGGTCAGAGTGTAAACTCACGCAGAGCATTTCCGGCGCTGACGGGTGAGTTGATCTGGTACCGTAACCATTCCCCAGCAATCTGGAAGGCTTCAAGTGGAGCGATCTTACAAGAACTACGGATGACGTCGCCCTGCTGGGCCCGAAAAGCTGTAAAAGGAAAATTATCATCTTGTGAAAAGTGTACATCCTTGTTCCTACACGATTCCTACAGCTAATACACAGTCTGCTTACAATGAAAGAAAGCATTGAAGTCCTCGTCGCTGTCGAAGTCCACGCGGGAGTACTCACAAGCCGGGCTGTCGTTCTTTGATGGGAATCCTGACTGCAAAGGGAAAAAAAAATATTATTATTTATTTTAACCAATACAGTGCAGAAATCATCTCAAACCATATTCAAGGTAGCATTTCTTTCGCTCACCTTCACGAGGTTGGTCATGCTTGCGTTTAAATATTTAACAGCCATCTGGATGAGCACAGGATCCTTCGATAAAAGCTCGTGTCTGAACATGTTTCCCCAGGTGGTCTGCGTGCAAGATCTAAGAAACTGTTTGCACAGCATCATCAGAATGATTGATCTGATTCAAGTCATTTCACAGTTTAAAAGCAGATTCGCCTGCGATGTACCTGACTGGGGTGAGTCGTGAAGGCCAGGAACGCCTCCAAGTATTTACTCAGGTTAGAGGGAATTTCCGTTTCCGCGGGTGAGCCCTGTGTGATAGACGATCATCGTGATCACTTCCACATGACGGTAATGAATGAGCGTCGATACGAAATGCCGAGTGAAGAGAACACTTACCAGTAAAGCACAGAGCTGACTGCCTAGAGCACACAGAACCTGACATAACCTCTTTAGGAAGGTGTATCTTGTCTCGCTGAGCCCCACGTCCACTGATCTACAGGGGAAAAAAAAAAAAATACACTTAGTCTAAAATACTAACTTTATTAACAAACAACACATACTTTATAGTACTGTGCGAAAGACTTGAACCACCCATCATCTCTTTACATTAAATTGAATTAAATGTAGATTAAATTACAGAAATCGCACAAATGTTTTATTATTAAAGGCTGCAAAATACTTAAAGATACAAAAAAACCAACATATTTTAAATTTGTAACAACGTCAGCAGCAACCTCACTTCAACCACCCAGCATTCAATATCTGCATACACTAATCACCAGCCTGATGATTTGTCATCATAAGCACTTGTTTCTTGTCTGAAAGATGAGCATCTCCCTTATATTCCATTCAGTTTAAATCCTCACAAATACTTTCTTCATTTACATTTTTGCATGTTGTGTTCCATCTGCACCGGTTTCTCACTCGTTTGTACCATAAGTAAGATGTTTTTTAAGCTTGATTGATTCATAGGTGTGGCAGTGTGGCTTTGTGGCTTAACAAACACAAATATATCTCTGAAACTGTTTGAGTACAAATTCAGAGGTTTAAAATGTCCTTCAAGAAGCCTTGGAGAGACATTCCTTAAGGCTTCATTAAAAATACAAGAAAGTCTGGCTCTTTGGAAGAAATGAGACCTGGCTGACACAGTATGTTGCATGCTCACACTACGATATGACACACTCAAAAAAACAAAAAAAAAAATTCTGCCTCTCTCACACGATTAAAAAATTCCTCAAAAGCATAAAGACTTACTGGGCAGCCGATAGAATGTAGTGTATGGCCACGTCATCAAACAGCACCATGAGGGGCTTCCTGTCCTCCAGTTTCCCCTAACAAAGGAAACGAAGGATAGAACAAATAGGTCATACACATTACACATCTACTACATTGCGTCAATCAATATAATCCAGACGTTGCATTATTAAAGCATTAATGTATTACATTTTTGCATAAACGTTTTTATAAGGACTGAGAAAGGCACTGACCTTTCTGCTGATTGCAATAAGCAGACACTCAGCAGCCTCCAGCTGAAGCTCTGGTTCACTCAGGAGCAAGCACAGGATCTCTAGTAAACGGCAGTTGTTGTTTGTGATGTGGACCAGCGCGACCCAGTCTATATATCCGGCCAGTGTGTTTAAGGTCGTCACGGCGACCCGACAATGAGCTTTGGCCTGATGAATGTAAAGAAAAACATTTTATGAAATAAACATTGTACGTTGTTTATCTGTAACTGAGATGCAACACAGCCCGAGCCTTACCTTTAACTCCTGTCCTGGGATTATTTTCTAAAGAACAAAACAGACATGACTAAAACATGACGAAGAACAAGTAATATAAAAAAAATAAAAAATCTATTAACGATAATGAGATCAACCCCACAGTAACATCCTACCAGCTTCCTGTACTCGTCGACGTGCTGCTGCAGAATGGTCAGGAGGAAGCTGAAGATGCTGTCCATGTTCAGCGTTAGTGTGTGCTGGATGTCTCTCCGGCGCTGCTGGGGCAGAGTCTGGAACGTGATCACGTCCTCGGCCAGCCGCAGCAGGATCAGCATCACCAGCTCCGTCTGCGTCTCCTGAACGAGACCAGAGATGATGCAGTGAGCAGAACGAGCATTTATGCACTAATCGAAGCAGATGAATGTTCCCCTACCCCGAACGTCGTGAGTGTCTCCATCTCTTTCAGCATGTCTGGCCACTGCTGAGGCCACTCTCTCTTGATCATCTCCACCACAATCCTCGAAAGAGCATCCTTAATATGGCTCTCCTCCTCCAAGATGGGGTACGTTCCCTAAAGTAGTACATAAGGACTAATCAGTGTTTGCATGTTGGAGATTGCGTACCAAACTTTGGAATTCAAACAACCATCTCGCATCGAGGCTGCCAAATTGTTCAGGTTTTGGACTAATAAAGAAAAACATCGGAAAGTCTGACAGATATTAAAGAGATTAAGGTTGGAATATATTTTTTAGCATAGGTAAGTTTAGGTCACCAAGCTGAGGGAAGCAGTCTAGGCTAAAATGAGAACTATGTACGTTTTTGCTTTTTTTTTTTTTTTTTAATAAACCAGGCTAATATATTTATTTTTGCTGTTTTCATAACGAAAAGATGTCAAATATGTGACTAAAAAGCAGTTAACTAAGCAAACCACTTCATAGGAAGTGTTGGTACTGTTACAAATGACATGGAATTCTGCCCATGTCCAACTCACACTGGTCAGCATCTCCATGGTGCAGTCTTTCAAGTGGACTTTCTCCTGCTGTGGCATGTTGTTCCACTGGAACCTGGGTACACAACATTTCAGACCATCAGTGTATACTCTAAATAGAAGAAATAAAAAATCTATTTCTAGGATATCGGTTTAACATCTTACTTACTTTATAACATGCTCCAGTATTTGGAGTCCAAAATGTCTCACCACTGCTGTCTGGGATTTGTCTGCTAACTGAAGGCCACATGGTATACAAAACGGGCATTTTTCTTTAAATTCCTCGCAAAACTGAAACAAGAAAAAAAAAAGATAGTTATAACTGAATTACAAGACTGAACAAACCTATTAGAGCAGAGTTATTATAATGTCATTATACATTATAATGTTTTATTTTTTCAATATATTTCAATTAGGATGTTTTACTGCATTTCCCCCCCATGTGTGTGATACAAAGCCTCCTTTTATTTCTCAGCACTGGCTTGTGTGTATTATGTACAGTGTAAAAGTACAGTCAAAAATGAGGTTGAGTCACTCCAGTTATATTAAAACTTCTGTTGGCCGCACTGTCATATCAGCGCTTTCTGTTTAAGGCCACTGTTTCCCCAGTCATTGCTGCGCAGTTGTGAACTTGTTAAATCAGTTAATTCATAACTGCGTTGTGAGCAAAAATGAATCCCTTACTTATGCTTATATAATCACTATACAGTAATTCCTGGGTCAGTGTTCTGTGGTCTGAGGGTGTACCTGGTGCACGAAAGAGCAAAAACCGAAGTGTTTTGATATCTGCAAATAACAAACTTGGACTGATTCTCAAAGGAAAGTGAAAGTTTCTTAAATACAATCATTACTGGTGACGAGACATGGACTCGTCCATCAGCCGGGAAATTGATGCTTACAGTTTTCTGGGATTCTCAAGCGCCAGTATCTGAACATTATCAGGAAAAAAGGATCAACAATCAACAGTGCATGTTACAGGAGGATGCTTAATGAAGACCTGAAGCCTAAACTTCAGATCACACACTTCTTCCCTCACTGTCGACACAGTGCAAAAACTACTTGTTGAGCTGGTAAAGCATCCTCCATATAGTCTTGATCTGGCTCCATTTGACTTTCACACGTAGCTGCCGATTGCATTCATGGTTCAGAGCTCAGCCTAAAAGATTCCATTAATGTGAGAACAATTTGTTAATGTGCGCCATATCCAAACTAGGCAATATGATGAGCTAAATCTCGTTTCAATAAAAAAATAAAAAACAAAACTTGGATCACAAAGACAAAGAAATAGCATAGCTGCATAAGATCACGTGATTTTTTTAAATCATTTTTTAAAGGGTGCACATACATTCGCATTGCACACACTGACGGAGGGGAAAAAATGGCAATTATAATGCAGATGTGCACAGCAGGCAGATGTGCAGTTAGCTACCGAAACATACCCAACTCATCAATCTGTTAGCTATTAGCTGTATAAATGGCCAACACTGTAAAACATGAGCTCTAAAGCTAGCTCTTAAGTTTATCCGTTTATTCCGTTAAACTCTGAAGCGCGTGCAGGTTTAACCCTCTCTATGTACATATTTAATTGACATTTAAAATAAAACCGTTAGCGTTTAGCAGCCCTCAGTTCGCCGGTTAGCTTAGCACCGTTAGCAACGGAGCTAACCGCTTCTCCTCCCTCCTCCCCGGTACCTTCAGAGCCTCGAGGCGATACCGCTGACTGGATTCCGCGTCCATCATGACGGTCACAGCCTTCACGAGCTGCTCGCACATCGCGGCCACCGGCTCCGCCATGACTGCTTATAACCGCTCACTGAGCAAAGCCCGCTAGCTGCACACGCGCTGACGAGCTGCCTTGAAGAGAGCAGAGGATAGGAGCTGTGCGAGCGGCAGCGTGCATGCAGCCGCAGCGCCGGGCGACCCGGGGAATCATGGGAAATGGATTTCTTTTCGCGCCATTACGATATCTGTTGAGGAGATTTGCCGCACGATGGCGCGCGCGCGCAACGCAAACGTCTGCACGTTTTAATGAGTTTTGTTTGAAACTAGTGTAAGTGCAAGTGGTGTACAGTACGTTGACGGGAAAAGAGTTTGTAGAAATAGTTAAAAGGATTAAAGGATCGCCTTTAATGTAATCGGTGATATTATTGTTTTAGGTTGAACCCGTATACATGTCTGCCTGTCTTTCTGTATGGCAGTATGGAGCCCATGGACGGGATACAGACAAAATTGAACTGATTTCGTTTTATTTTAAAATGAATTGCTGTGACATACTTGAGTCACCGGTTATTAGGCATGGACTCATTCTGAACAAGAGACATTTAATTTGGAAAGGCGCGTGGGCTTCAGACAATATGCTGAGCTCGGGGAAGTGAGAGATTTCATTGTGAGCGAGTTTGAAGGACAGATTAAATGGCTACAGATAGATGTAAAAAGGAAGGTGTTTCCCTGATTCTTCCGGCTCGAGACGTTCAAGGCGATTAAACCTAAACTAGGCAATATTTTGCTCCAGAGCCTAACTACATCTGGCATGAATTAAAACCATATGGAATGTGGATCAATGATGGTATAAGTTCATGCTTATACCTTATGTAACCAATGTGTTTAAATGGAGCGGACGCAGATTTATTGCTTAATGGTTAACCAGTGTGTTATTTAAGTTCAGTTAATAAATTTGTGTTTTTGTTTTTTTCAATATAAGGCCTGAATATTTTGAAATTATATTTCATCAGATGACAATCAGACACAATTGCGCAGTTAAAAGCATCACAAAACAATTAGTAATAAACGTCCCTACAAGCACAGAGCATTATAGGCTACTTTGTTTATACAGTAAACCAACCACTCTTTGTAACAAAGCACAAATAAAAAGGCTGGATAAAATGTTAGATCCCTAAAAGTGATTGAATTCAGATAACTCTATTGTGTGTAGACATGTGTGCCGTGTCGCCCTATTTACCCCGTCTCAGTGAGGGAAATCCCTTCACGCTGGGGTGTCACGTGTCTCAGAAGGTATTCTGAGAATTCAGAAATGTGATTTGTCTTTCTACAACGGGCATGACAGTCCGTGATTCAGGAAGAGATCGTCACGTGGTACAAGGCACAAAGTTATAATTAGTCACAATGAAAGCATGGGGTGAGACATAATGATAAATCCAGTACAAATCCAAAAGCGAGACACATCTGGCTATCTTCCTTAATATGTGTATTATGGGTGTTTTTTTGGCTGTGTGTCTATCTAATGGGAAAGTATAGGTAACTGTATCCCAAGATGCTCATCATCAGCTTAAATTTCAAATAAAATAAATGTATAAAACACCCTGGCCATAACACATGCATCATACACACATTATGGACAGATGATAAAGTGGTACTGATCACATTGCTCATACACATTTATCATATTGAAATATTTTTTATTAATATTTTTTTACAAACTGACTTGTGGAATTCATTGCATTTGTAAAATATAAATGATTAATATGTTTAAAAAACACAACCATTTCTACCATTTTACAAAGAATGGTGTGAAAAGGGAAAAACATCCAGTATGTGGGCAAAAATGCCGTGTTGATGCTAGAGGTCAGAGGAGAATGGGCCGACTGATTCTCATCCTCTGATGGCTACTTCTAGCAGGATAATGCATCTGTCACAATGTCACAAAGCTCGAATCATTTCAAATTGGTTTCTTGAACATGACAATGAGTTCACTGTACTAAAATGGCCTCCACAGTCACCAGATCTCAAGCCAATAGAGCATCTTTGGGATGTGGTGGAACGGGAGCTTCATGCCCTGGATGGATATCCCACAAATCTCCATCAACTGCAAGATGCTACCCTATCAATATGGGCCAACGTTTCTTAAGAATGCTTTCAGCACCTTGTTGAATCAATGCCACGTAGAATTAAGGCAGTTCTGAAGGCGAAAGGGGGTCAAACACTGTATTAGTATAGTGTTCCTAATAATACTTTAGGTAAGTGTATATATAAACCTTTAACTGTGGTATCAAAATTCAGTTACTTTCTGCTTTATTGTGCCATGAGGGTTTGATTAGTCAAGCTACTTTTCTTTTAACCATATATACTCTCATTTTATTAAAAGCTGGATGAGATCAAAGCAGTTTGGAATAGCCACTGCATACTGCCAACAAGGCATGACCGTGTACCCATGTTGGATTCTTTAAGTGATCCATACCGTGCCACTGACCTTGACGTCTGCAAACAGGCATGCAAGTTCCCCTCGGTCGCCCCATGTTAAGAAGGTATATTTGATCTATGTAATGTGACCACGTTAGAAGTGGCCCGTTTAGTTTCCCCCAGAACATTGGACATTAGTATGAAAATATAAACAATTTCAACCCACCATTGGTGTAGACGAACCACTAAAATCACTTTAAATAAAGTAAAGCATCTTGTATATAAATGTATATAATATAATGTCTAGACACGACTGCTAAATAGATAAATAACCATTAGTATAAATAAATGATTATCTTTTTTTACTCACTGGCACACAGGGTAACACTTCAGAGTCCCTCACCTTGTTAAGTTGAGGCAACAACATAAACTCTCAGACTCTCGAGCTCTCATGCCCAACAACATAGACTCTCATTCCCATGGGAAATACTATGTTTTTCCAATGTGTTATTAAGTTGTGGCAACAACATTGTATCCCGTTTCCATGCCTTAAGTTTCCATATGGCAAAATTCTCTGCATGCCTTATTAAGGAAATAAAATTTTGTGAGATTGTGTATTGCGAGGTTGTACTTCTTTTGAAGAAATTGAAAAAATAGATCGGATAAAGATTAAGTTACGCAGAGAAGGTGGCGCGAGGTAGCCAGGGACAGTGGAGCACAATTGCAGTATACTGTATATCACCTTTGAATAAAGATGTGCCTCGGATGAAGCCTCTTTCCGATTGTTTGGAGCATCTGGAAAAAGGCTTGTCCGGAGAAGAAAAGGTGAACGCTACCATCAGTCCTGTGTCATGCCAACAGTAAAGCATCCTGAGACCATTCATGTGTGGGGTTGCTTCTCATCCAAGGGAGTGGGCTCACTCACAATTTTGGCTAAAAACACAGCCATGAATAAAGAATGGTACCAAAACACACTCCAACAGCAACTTCTTCCAACAATCCAACAACAGTTTGGTGAAGAACAATGCATTTTCCAGCATGATGGAGCGCCGTGCCATAAGGGAAAATTGATAACTAAGTGACTCGGGGACCAAAACGTTGAAATTTTGTGTCCATGGCCTGGAAACTCCTCAGATCTTAATCCCATTGAGAACTTGTGGTCAATCCTCAAGAGACGGGTGGACAAACAAAAAACCACTAATTCTGACAAACTTCAAGAAGTGATTATGAAAGAATGGGTTGCTATCAGTCAGGATTTGGCCCAGAAGTTGATTGAGAGCAGCCCAATCGAATTGCAGAGGTCCTGAAAAAGAAGAGCCAACACTGCAAATACTGACTCTTTGCATAAATGTCATGTAATTGTCAATAAAAGCCTTTGAAACGTATGAAGTGCTTGTAATTATATTTCAGTACATCACAGAAACAACTGAAAGATCTAAAAGCAGTTTAGCAGCAAACTTTGTGAAAACTAATATTTGTGTCATTCTCAAAACTTTTGGCCACGACTGTACAGTATCAATGCCTGTGTAAAAGAAAAAAGAAGGACATGTGTGGCAAACAGAGCTGGATAATTGAAATGCAACTCAATTTAAAGATCATTCTAATCCAGGTACTTGAGCTATATTTGCAGTATTGGTTTATTTCTAAGTACCCGGTGCTGAGCTGTGCTTCTGATGCTCAGGTCACCAAAATCATGCATCAGACAGAAGCTATTTAGCAGGATTAAGCTGCTATTAAGCATGATTTGACAAAACTAAGAAGGGTTTTTCATATTTTAACATATTTAGTAAGGACTGCGGTACCATACATCAACCGGTCACAAAAAAAGTCAAGTGAATATTGGAGAAGTAACAATCTCCTCTCTCTTCTTTTACCCAGTGGATTCTTGCTTGTTAGCAAGAGGATGTCATACATCCTCTCACATCCAATCTTCTCTCTGACCCAGTGGGCCTACAGTGGATTGCTGTGGGTTTATTGTGGGATAGTGTGAGCCAGGCATACCAACACTAATAACTCTCTGGTCCCATATAGGGCACAAATGCGGGGCTCACAGCTTTTTGCCTTTTGGGGCCCCTTTGTGCATTTTCTGAGGGAAGTCCAATTGTGGTCTTGCCCACTGGGGCGCCCTGTAGGTTAGCAAGACCCATAATAAACCCACACTAAACCTCATTCAGGGCCCACAACAGCTGATATTATACTGTAGCTTAACAATTAAAGAGAACATTTTAAATTAATCTTTAAGTTAATTTTCTTTGGTAATTTAATTTAGAAAGTAAAACAAATTTTTTAGACTCATGCAAAGTGGGAAAAAATGCATTACCCTCCTTGTAAAGGGTGTTTATAATCTCATACAAATCTTATGACTACATCATCTGTGATGTCATTTAAAGGGCCATGCAAAAAGTAGTTGTGGGACAAATATACATTTCTATATACTGTACAGAAAAGTGTGTGTGTGTGTGTGTGTCTATATCCAGGGGTTGGACAATGAAACTGAAATGCCTGGTTATAGACCATAATAATTAGTAAGGTGTACGGTCTATTTTTGTGGCCAAAACAGCATCAATCCGTCTTGGGAAGAGGTGGAAAGTAACGAATTGCATTTACTCGTGTTACTGTAATTGAGTAGGTTTTTGTGGTGTTGTACTTTTTAAAGTAGTTTTTAAAATATGTAATTTTAATTTTACTTATGTATGTTTTGTTTGAAGTATTGTACTTCGCTACATTTGAAATCATATTCGTTACTGAGTAAAAAAAAAGGAATGAAAATGAAAAATAAATAATAAAAATAATGCAACGGGGAAGGAAAAAAATGCACCCTGGAAACCACTGCATTGATTGATTGATGGAGAACAAACGCGCTAAATTCACAAGAATGATAGAGACATACAAAACAGATGCCAGCTGAAAGCTGAAATTCCATCAAATTCTTCTGAAGCAATCCCCTGGCCATTATAACGACCACTACCATGTTGTATACCACCTGATGTATGTGAATGGCCATTTTAAGAGTTGCCGCCCCTACTCCACTGTGCGTGATGTGGAGGTGTGCGCGCGGTGAAGTTGGTTTGAAGTTGGATATTACTGTACTCTGAGTAAATTGTTAATGAGCTACTTTTTACTTGTAGATTTTTATAATGGTAACTTTTTACTTGTACTTAAGTAAAATTTCACTGAAGAACCAGTACAAAAGTTTATTACTCTTTCCACCTCTGGTCTTGACAGATACAAGTACTGCACAGTGGCCAGACGGATTTTGAGCCATTGTTCTTGCAGAATAGTGGCCAGGTAAATACAGGATGCTGGTGGAGGAAAACGTTTCCTGAATCACTCCTCCAAAACACTAATTTACTAAGATGCACTAGTGTATATATGTGCGTCTACATATAGGGGTTGGACAATGAAACTGAACACCGGCCAATTTAGAGTTGGAGGTTTCATGGCTAAATTTGACCAGCCTGGTGGCCAAAGTGGCTCAATTTAGATCTGGTGAAATGTGCAGACCATGGGAGATGTTCAACTTCATTTTCATGTTCATCAAACCACTCTGTCACCAGTCTTGCTGTGTGTATAGGTGTATTATCATCCTGATGCACAGCACCTCCTTCAGGATACAATGTGTGAACCACTGGGTGCACATGGTCCTCCAGAATGGTCTTGGTCACAGATGTGCCAGCGAGACACGCACCAACAATTTGTCCTCTTTTAAACCCTGATATGTCACCCATAATGTGTGCATTGCAATATTTTAAGCAAAACTGTGTTAGAATGCTAATTAAACCTTCACACACTGCTCGTACTGGTGGAATGTGCAATAAGGGAAGATTGGCCACCAGGCTGGTCAAATTTAGCCATGAAACCTCCAACTCTAAATTGGCCGGTGTTCAGTTTCATTGTCCAACCCCTATATGTAGACGCACATATATACACTAGTGCATCTCAGTAAATTAGAATATAATTGAAAAGTTAATTTATTTCATTAAATCAATTCAAAAAGTGTTTACTGTATTTCTTTTAATTTGAATTATTATGGCTTATAGTTAACGTGATTATATTATCTATTCTTACAAGCCTTGGAATCTGTGGATCAGCATGCCAACGGTTTGCTTCTTACCTAGAAGATAGTTTGTAGGAGGTGACATGGAGGGGATCTATAACTGCCCCTCAAAGACTCTCTACTGGTGTCCCACAGTGTTCAGTACTCCATCATCTTCTGTTCTCCCTCTATACCTGGTCTCTTAGTACTTATGGTCATATTATTGCATGGCTTTTCATACCATTGTTATGCAGATGACGGTCAACTTATTCTCTCCTTTCCTTCCCCAGACAACCGGACCTCAGCATGTCTGGCAGACGTCTCATCCAGGATGGCAGCTCATCAGCTGAAGCTTAATCTGAGTAAAACTGAATTGCAGTTCATCCCTGCCGACTCATCGACCAGGCAAGACCTTGTGATCTCCCTGGATAACAATCAGATCACTCCCTCAGCCACTGCTCGCAATCTTTCCAAGCTCTCCCGATGAAAGTCAGACATTGCTTTTCAACCATGCTTCAACAGAATTATTTTAAAAAATGAACTCATGGAACAGGCCTGGACAAAAATGATGGTACCCCTAACTTAATAGTGTGTTGCACAACCTTTTGAGGCAATCACTGCAATCAAACGATTCCTGTAACTGTCAATGAGACTTCTGCACCTCTCTGCAGGTATTTTGGCCTCCTCACTCCTCATGAGCAAGCTGCTCCAGTTGTTTCCGGTTTGAAGGGCGGCTTTTCCAGACAGCATGTTTCAGCTCCTTCCAAAGATGCTCAATAGGACTTTCACTGTTTAACATTCATAGAATTCTTATTTATTATTACTTTTGTCAGATTAAAGTTATTTCTGTGACCATTGTGAATTTTTTTCTTTCATTGACCAAAGGGTACCAACAATTTTGTCCACGTGTGTGTGTATATAAACGTGTGTGTGTATATAAAAAGATATATAATGACTAATATAAGAAATAAGAATAACTTTTTACTTGATAACTAGCATCATTTAACAGCTTTTTTTTTTTTTACCCCTAGCAACTTAAGTATCAAGTCACATACAACACAGCAGTCGACACCCATCTGGATTTGCTGTTCATTCAGTAAACTCAGTTCAGCAGATTTGTCACCGATCCTACATATGTTCATGAGTCTTTATGAATCTGTTATGCATCCACCTGTGTGAAATCAGGTGCAGGTCTCATATTACCACCTTTAATAATCTAATCATGAACCTGTAGATACAGTCGGTTCGGCTTAAATATACATTAGTTTATGCTTAGGATACTATGCTCGATCATTCTGTACTACAGAATCGATCGTTCAGTACTATATGACGGTCGCAGTCTTTTAATCATAGACGGCTGTAAGGCGGTCGTGAGCACCAACCGGAACTTCTAGTCCTTGTGAAAATAGTCCGTGGAAAAGGTAAAGAAAATAAGGCTTTAAACGATCACACTGTAAATGTGGAACTGTCTTTGTTTAAATATTAGTTATGACATTAATTATCAGATTATAATTATGTTATTAATTCCAAACATACAAAAACACAACTTGCCCGCCGCGCATGAATACTACAGTCAGTATAAAGCGAGTTGCCCGGAACGGAATAGTCAGTCGACGCGCTGTTTAGAAAGGAGGCAGGGAGTATGCCGCTTTTGGTAAGTCGTTTCATTTAAAATATTTTTACTCTGCTAAATTGGCATGGCGTTATTTTTTGAGGAAGCTATTTTTGTTATTTAATCACCACGTGTGTGTTGTTCTGTACATCATATGTCGTCGCTTTATACGTCGCCATACAATCTTCTTAAGAGTGTCCGGTATGATTTGACATGGGAACGTGCAAGTGCCCGCGCGCAGCCGATGCTTGCGGCGCCCCCCCCCCACACACACATGGTTCTCAACATTTAATTTATCCAACTCCCGTCTCAAATGCATAACCAGGCGCTTAATGTGAAGTAGATTTATTACTAAATGAAAGCTGCACTCATTACAAACTTAATCAGGATTTTTTTTTTTTTAATTTTAACTATTCGTTAAGGCTACAGGTATTATCGCATGACTTATAAACACCGCTATATGAACTTGACAAACAAATTCTTTCCATACTTCCATACTCTAGTGTTTGTTAGCGGTGAAGTAGAATAACGTAAAACTCATGGACAGCAGCCTCGCCTGGTTAAATATTCTATTTATTTATTTTGTGAGTTAGTTAGTTAGTTTACGAAGGGAAGCCCATTTCCCCTGGCTTCCTTGGGTATATACGTTATGTTCAGTCGCAGTTCATAAAAACGGCGAAGATGCAAACTCCTGTCGATGCAATACCGTGTTAGACCACACGGTGAAAGACTCCGAAAACCAAAACGAACCTGTAAAACAATGTGTCATTTTTATGAAAATGGCATGTACAGTCTGAAAAAAAAAACGGAGATGCTCTGCTTCCCTTAGCCTCCGAGAGAACACCCCACTGCTCTGCTATAATATCAACTTGGAATTAAATAAACTTAAATACGTTTTCTAAACTTTTAGGAATTATGTTTTTAGATAATAATTTAAGCATATTGTTGAGCTGTTTAGCTCCGTCAACAGTTAGCACTATGTCAGTCAGTTGCACTATGAACAGCCCATTATGAGCGTCCCAGTGGCTGTCTCTTAAGTGTGGGGCCCAGAGCGGTAGCGCTCAGAAATTAATACATTTCTGTTCCTCACCACATGCTAAATAATTCTTATTGTGATGTATTTTAGGTCTGTTGATATGAGACAATACAATGATGCTGCTTTTAATCCCTGACATCTTTGTGATTGGTAAGTAGTAATGTTTTTATTTCTGTGTAAAACATACTACTACATGTACTACAAATGCGTCAAAATACTTCAATAGACGGTAGAAGAACCTGTGACATTTTGAATGCTCAGAAAAAAAGTATTGTCCAAAAGTTGTTGTTTCACCTGTTAACTTGCATACAACCCAGGGTGGGAACGTTGATGTGGCACAAAAATGGAAAATTCTTCTGACTTATTATTAACTTTTGACAAAACTGTCTGATTTAATTTGCTCTGATTTCTTAGTTTGCCTGCTGATGCTGCAGAGCCAGGCCTTCATCACCAGAGAAATCATAGTGACTGAACCCGTGACCTTCCCCTGTACCTGCTCTGGAAATTGTCCGGTGGTTCAGTGGACCCGCTTTATTTACAGTAAAGCCGTTATTGCTAACATTTGCACATGTCAAAGTGAGCAATATTGTCAGAAAAGATTTGCAATATCAGGAGACACTAGCAGAGGGGATTTCTCACTGACGATCGGTTCAGTATCCTTCAATGACATCGACTCCTACAGGTGCACCTGTAATGGAACATCAGTTACTGAAGTTAAATTGAAAGTTTTTGGTAAGTGTGCCTGCTGACATCGGCAGAAAATTATATCATTCCTAAGACCTGACCGGCCACACTGAAAGAGTGTGTAGTAAAGCTGAAGTGAATAATGTGTCTGTTTTTTGACCGACAGTTCCGACAGTTGTAAAGGCTTTCAAAGGGGAGAACGTCACGTTGCCGTGCTATGGAGATACTCGGAATGATGTTAAAGATGTAAAGTGGAAGAAAGCTGGACAAAAGGTTCTACTGTACAGTACGGCTAACAGATCAGTGACTACATCAGAACCTCGATTTACATTATCAGGAGATGACTTTCTACATGGTGATCTCTCTCTTCATATCAGTTCAGTCCACCTGTCTGATGCAGGACTTTATCACTGTCTCCTCCATGATGAATCTCGGGAAGGAGAACCAAAAGCTGTTCTACTGAAGGTAGAAGGTAAGATAGTCCTTATTCTAATGTTCCTAAAATCTATACAAAAAAGTAATGTTTTTGTTAATAGTGACTGAGTCAAGTGGACATTTCAGTGTAGTTCATATTCATATGTAGACAATATTACAAGGATAGTATTCTAAAACAAAACCTTTCATGTATCATCTGATAATGTTATGTCATTTTAGAAGAAAACTCAAAAGAAGACAAAGTTTTGTTTGTTGTTCCAAATTGCCCCTGAACCATCCTTGTTGTTTTTCAGCTAATGCCGATATCTGAGGTAATAATGTTGCAGTTCTGCAAATTAATATCCTTATTAACTGCATCAATTTTCACACACACTTGTTTCTCTTTTGAGTAAGAGTTGTTAGGTTACTCTTTTATTTGTGACAGAGCATTAGGTAATCCGCTAGGTTGTCAGGTAATCATCAGGCAATCTTTCTGTTGATTTTTCAGCTCAGAAATACACCTCAGTAATCATCAAAAAAAAATCTCACTAATACTCTCTTAGAGTTGACGGTTTCCACAGTTTTTCATTCTAACGCTTATTATTTCTTGACCAGGGCGAGAACAATCAACAACCACCAGCAACAATGCAGCTTCAGTAGTGTGTCTGCTACTCCGAGTGATCATTTCGGTAGGAGTCACCGGTCATCTGATCATTTAATAAGACGCCGTTAATCCCGGACTGCACTAAATCATGAGATGTAAAGACACTAAATTTACCATGGCATTTTCAAAATTAAAGTTACAGTCTTCAGGTTTCAGTCCATGAACAGTTCACATTTATAGATAATCTGGTGCAAACATACAGAATATGATATGAATATGTAATACGAAATCATAATATGAATTATGTAAAAATGGGCCTCATGCAGCAACATTGTCTTAAATTTCTCTTAAATTTTGTCTTAATTTTTTTTGGGGAAAAAAGAGAAGTCGACACCAGATGAATCAAACATTCTTAACCATCTTAATCTTCTCAATCATGTATTCCACTTGACCTTACTGTATGTTAAAGGCATCAATTTAATAACGTCAAACACAAATTTTCCGACTGAAAGTTTTTATCTTGGTAAGCATGCTCTTGATCACTTGTAAAATTGAAGAAGAAAAAAAAGGAGTTTTTTAGAACAATCCTATACATGAATGGATATCAACAAAATGTAAAAAAAAAAAAAAAGCTGATTTTTGCATTTTGGTGTTGACGGCCACTAGCACCAAAAGTTCAGCACACTGCTAGTATAGATTATTTTTGTAGGGATCATCAGACTGGTCATTTACATTGTAAGAAGATGCAATAAATCCTTAAAATGTTTGGGTATAAAAAGAGAAAGAAATCAGTTACTATCAACATTCAGAGAAAAGTCCTTAACTTGTTGCTTCTTGCATGAGGCTTAATCTAACATATAGACAGTTTTATATGTACTGTATGTGTGCACTCTAAAAACTAACTCGGAGAACCTGTTACCACCACTTGATTTAATAAATGGATGCAAGGTAAAAATTCTAATTGATGATGAACCTTCTAAGTTGAAAAGTTTAAATAATCTCATCAAATAATAACATTGGTAATTACATCAATTTAATTTTGCATGTAATTTAAGCTCAGATTTTATCGTTAATGGGTTTAAAACAAAATTTAAAGTCACTGGACATGTTCCAGTGGTAAGATCGTGTGTTAGCAGACTTGTAGGCTAACCAAACTCGATAAAAAACAATATTTCATGGTGAGTAACATTTAATTTACATAGTAATGAATTTGCACTTGTTTTATTGAAATGTTTAGCAAGAGAGCTGATGGGAAAAGCATATAATTTTTTTACGCATTTGATCATTTGACCATAAGCTACATAATAATGTCTAATTTTACAGCCACAATTTTTAAAAATCATTTGTTCATTCACATGGATGGCTACTGGTAACTGGTTCAGTTATTGTATAAAACCTGAAAAGGGTTCAGTTCATTACTGTACTGTTAGTTTATCATTACACTTGCATGTGTAACTAGGGTTAGGGTTAGTTGGTTATATAAACCAAACCTCTCTTTTGTGAGGGATATTTTTGTTTCAGTTAACAATTTATGTTAATGTATAATGTTAATCTGTTTTGTCCAAGCTATTCAGCTAATTAGGTTCTTAGTTAATTAATTTATGTTGTAAATTTATTTTGTATGTGGCACCTTGGTCCTGGAGGAACGTTGTTTCGTTTCATTGTGTACTGAACTATGAATATGGTTGATATGACAATAAAAGCCTACTTGACCTGACTTGGTGTACTCAAAATCCTGGTATGTCAAAGCTAACAATTATTACATAAAAACAATTATTAAATAAATTTTTTTAAAGCCACTTAATTTTTAAAATTTTGTATACATTATTATAGTAAATTATAAAATTATCAGGAATAACAATTTGTAATTAATGCATATACAATTACTGCTTATTGTTTTTTTTAAATGAGTATAAATATCAGATGAAATTTAGTCTACTTAGGTCTTCAAGTTAAACCACGACTTTTGATTGCACAGAATAACAGAACACTGTTTCAAGAGTAAAAACAACCTTTGTTGTTGCGTATATTTGTATTTTCTTTCTCTGCTATAGTTTGAAAAAGGTAAATACTAAGTCTTATAGAATTTTTATTATTTTGAAGATGTACCATACTGTGTTAATGTATTCCAAACAAATAAAGTCATTATTACTATAAAATGTATGACCTTTCCATGCGTGAAAATATCTTAATGAGTTTTTAGGTCACATTAAACTTCCAAAACTAGCTCTCTCTTTTATACACTTTATCTAACTGTAATTGTTTTTAGTTTGTTTTTTAACAATCCTGGTAAATCAGTTACCTGTTCATTTTAATTGCTTGTAAGATACGTTACTTCCTGAATTATCTTTACTTACCTGTATTTTTTACCTTAGTTTTACATTTTCATGTAATGGCGGCACGATGGTGGTTAGCACTGTCGCCGTGCACCTCCAGGATCCGGGATTTTCATGTGGTAAATAACCAACATTCTTATGTCAAATTACACTATATATATTACCCCAATTATACTTTTATTTTCATGTTATGAATTAAGCCAAAGATTGCAGAATGCACCAATGAGGTTAATTACCCCACACGGTGATATCAGATAGCAGGAACTGATCTCTCATCTGCGGTCATACCGAGTGTTAGGAGGCTGTACTGTAAGTTCGGTATAACAGGAGATGTGTTTAAGTTGATATGAAATCGAGTTTCATTATTGAAGGCTCATGTAAAAAACGGAGATTTTAAGCCCGAACTATTGAGCGACTGCAGTCACAAGTCCTCCAGGACCGAGGCCAGCACTGTTAATAAGAAAAAAGAAAAAAAAAAGATAAAGGTTGAATGAATTAATGGTATTGTTGGTCCGCCTTCTTATAGTGTTTTTTGTTTAGACAACAGGTAACATTGTCCTCTTTAAAACTTGGGAGACACAAGCTGAATAAACAAAAAATTAAGTTGAGCCACAATTTACCTTAACATGATTTTATATGTATAAAAAAAATCCCCCTCCCTTCGCCTGACTGACTCTATCAAAGTACACTAAAGAGTTGAAAATGGTGTTTTGTGGACTCTTTATTCTGGATAAGTTTTTTATATATTTTTTTTTATAAAATATGTTTCAGTTACTACAGGTATTTTAGACAGTAACGTTATAAACGTGAGGCCGGTGTGTTTTCACTGGTCGTTATACTGAGGCACTGTGACATTACTGAGGTGAGCTTTAACGTTGGACTACATGTTACCGCACTGTACAGCAGTTAGCTAACCGTTCATTATCATATCTATTTTTTTTTTCTCATTTTGTCCTGACTTTTGCCCAGCAACAGCGTTCTCCGCAACCACTGCAACACACGGCAGCGCGAGCGCAAACGAATGTTCGAGAAAACCCCGAAGGGCTTTACTCTTGAATTTTTTTTTTACCTTGACTTCCGGCCACTGAAAAAAAAAAAACCGTCTCCATTTCCCTTCTCTCTCCATCTCTCTCTCTCTCTTATTTAATGTGTATATTTTGTAAGTAAATTCGTTAAGTACTATTATACTAATCTATTTATTGAGCCACACAGATTCCATTGTTTAATTTGCAATTACAATCTTAAACGTAAACTCACAATCACGTCCACACAGGAGTGACAGAATCGGCCAGGTATTTCAGCTGTGCAGCCGTTGACAGTTCCAAATAACTAACTAAATAAAAAAAATTAAAAAAAGTAAATAAAATAAAAGATACAAATTAACTCTGCTAACTAACTTTGTGTTGAATATTAGTTAATCGATCTTTCTGTGTAATGTAATATGCAAAGTGTATTTTAACCAGCTTAATTATTATTAATAGTATTATGCCAGTTATGAGCAGATAATTCTTCTGACTTGGTTATGACAAATCTTGGTTGATTTTATTTACTTGTAAACTGCATTACTTTATGAATTATTGTTATTTACCATTATCTTTTTTTTTTTATTTCAGCCAACTTTCTAATGTCAAATTACAACACAGTTTAATGATACTTGATTCCATATGTTTCATATAACTCGTTTCAATTCAGAAGCTGTTTTAATGTATTTTCTTGTGCTATGCATAAAACAATAAGTGCTTCACTAAAAACCTAAAATTAAACAACTTTAAAACCCTGAATCTATTTTGCCTGAAAACAAACAAACAAAAAATCTGTCATTCATCAGGGATTTTATAAATCTGGGGTACTAATTACATTACTTTTACTATTATATTACATTACTGGAGTACCATTACAGTCAACTGCATAATTATTGACATTCTTAATCAAGGTATGCAACACAAACGTATAACACAAACGTTTTCAGAACACGTAATTTTGACATGTTCACAATCTGCTCATAAATTTCTCAGATAATTGTCAAGAATGGGATGAGCCAAATGCAGTTGCAGGTAAATGCTTCGGTTACTCAAAGATCCAATATGCGTAGAGAGACCAGAATTAAAGACTGACCATGCAATGGGCGAGATGCTTGTGGTCATGTGACATGGTTCGTGCAGGGAGCATGTGATGTGCAATAGATTAGCTTTGACAAACATAATGTCTTAACATTAATTCTCACATTATTAAAACATTATTTTCTCTTCTCCTATAAAGAAAATACAAATGGCTGAATTAAAAAAAAAAAGATACTGATGAAATAAGAATTATCTCCACTGTGTCTGAATGATCTCAAAATCAGTGAGCAACTAACAGGGAATTGTTCAGCAAAGACTCACAGCTCTCTGACTGATCTGTAGTGACAGAAAGCAGAAAATCATTGTGACTCTCTTTTCTAGTTATATTGTGCAGCACCTCTATTACTGAGAATCCCTAAGGATATTTTGTCTCGTCCTTACTTTTTTTACACGCCCCAATATTTACTCAAAATAATCCTAAGGAACTTTATTTTTTTAATTCATATTGACTGCCATAATAATTACGATAGAGAAGGGGATAGGTGTTGGTCATCATTAGCACTGGTTCACACTGGTTCATCATCACTGACCCTGCTGCACTTGCAGTATACACTGATGAGTGGTTGATCTTACACTGCATCAAGATGATACCACCTGAATAGATAAAATATTGTCTTATAGGTACAGGGTTTGTCATTGGTCACTCCTTTGTTTTAAAAATATGACCCATTGTAGGTTCAGTGATGCTTCAAATAATATGTTTAAATAGAATTTATTTCTGTACTGCGTTATCTTTTTATACTAGTAACTGTTAAAGATTAGTCTCCATATTAATGAGCCAGTGTATTATGATGTAGGACGTGGTAGGCTGCTGTGGGACAAGAAGTCCCAGTCCGCCTCTGCCTGAGGGTCAATTAAGTAAGGATTGCGGCGACAAAAAAGGAACACGCTCTGTCTCTTCTTTTACCCTGCTCTTGACACTTCCCCTTCCCCTTAGAGGATGTGATGCCACTTCATGCACTTTATACACTTAACATGTGTCTAAGATGTTCCTGTTTCATTACGAAGCACGTGCAACCAGACTGAGAGCTTTCACCACGTAGCGTTAAGTATTTTTGTAACTACTACATCGGTAAGTGATTTTGTAAATGTCTTGAAACTGTTATAGCGCTTATCTTGTACAGGGTCGCGGGAAGGCTGGCGCAGAAGGCAGGTAGGCAACTCTTTTACACACACGAACACGTGCCTACGCGCTTCCGAGGAGCAAACCACAGCGCTGAAGCATTACGAAACCGTGCCGAGAACTTGATTAGCATATTTTATCTTTTTGTGTAATGTAAGTACACATGATACGTAACGATAGTTTAAGAATATCGATATTATTATTATTATTTATAATAATAATAATAATAATACATTAATAAGGTTCTGTTCCTCACCGCATGATAAATAATTATTGATGCATTTAGGTCTGTTGGTCTGAGAAAATACAATGACGTTGCTTTTAACCCCTGACATCTTTGTGATCGGCAAGTATTAATGATTTTAATTCTGCGTAAAACACATCCTGCAAATATTTCTAAACTGTAGAAGAACCTGTGCCCTTTTGAATGTGAACATGAGTTCAGGAAAAAAAAAAAAGCTTTATCCAAGGGTCATTATCTTACTTAATATCTATCAACAGGCAGCAGCAGCAATGCAGTTTGCGCTGATTGATCATCTCAGTAGGATTCATCGGACTGATCATTTAAATTGTAAGAAAACGCTGTACTGTAAATCCAGGATCTCAGGAGCGCACTAAATTTACCATGGGATATGAAGGCAATACATTTACTAGCTGAGGATGCAATAATTTTTTTTTTTCCTATTGCCTTTTAAGACTGTTAATATTGAATTCCTTCCTACACGATAGTAACTGCTTCCTGCATTTTGACTGACTACTTAATAAATCTGACGTGTGTGGACTTGTCTTTGGTAGTAGACTATAAGAAGATATATAAAGGGGTTACGGCTGTGCATTTGTATTTGTGAAACGTATTGCATTTATACCTGCTGCCAAAGGGAATTTTTTTTTATTTAAAAAATGGAGGAAGAGTTAATGCTTCATATCATCTGTATTGTATAATTCGTTCAATAAAAGTGAAGTGAGCCTGAAAATACGGGCACTGGTTCTGCGCAAAGCAACACAAAGCGATCATTTAGATTCACCGTTTTATTTCATTGAAAAGAACACTTTTCTTTAAATACTATTTTACTAATCTATTTATCGAGGCACACCGGTTCTATTGTTTAATGTTTCTAGTACAAATAAAGGATTGTAAAAAGTCAAATAGTTTCTCTCTCTCCTCTAAATGTCCTGTCATTTTTCTTCCCTCACTTTTTTCTGTGGGTGTGTGTGTGAGAGAGAGAGAGAGAAAGAGAGAGAGAGTATTTTAAAGGGACCGCAAAAGTTGGCCGGAGATAAATTAAAATCAGCGTGTATGCGTGGTTTTAAAATCTCTCAGGAATTTTAAATGAGTCATTTCATTACTGCAGTCTTGTGCACTCTCTCTCTCTGTGTGTGTCTCTCTCTCTCTCACACACACTGTGTTGCCATCGACAGACCCCAAATAAACTTTGAGAGCTTACACAGGACATCGGAAAGTATTGGTGCAAAACTGGAAGGCTAAAAATAACAACCAACCAACTAACCAACCAACCAACTAACTAACTAAGTAACTAACTGACTGACTGACTGACTAAATAAATAGGTAAATAAAAAAAACTAATTAACTCTACTAAATAACTTTGTGTTGAGTATTAGCTAATTGAACTTCCGTGTAATGTACTAATGAGAGCATATTTTGGTGAGTTAGTGCTGGTCGAGATTAGCCACAACATATCTTTAATGATTCCTTGTTGAATATGATGTTACTTTTCTGCTCTTTGCTCAGTGTCAGTTTGGGAATTATAGGAGTTTAAGTTGAGGAGTTGAGAATTATAGAGTTTCATATAACTCGTCTCAGTTCAGAAAGTGTTTTGATGGATTCTCTAGTGCATAAAAAAAATAACAGTATTTCACTAAAAACCTAAAATTACAGAATGTGTGTGAATTTTAAAACCCTGAATTTATTTTGCATGAAAACAAACCAAAAAAAATCTGTCATTCATCAGAGATTTTAAGAATCTGGGGTCACTATAGGAAAACTCATCATTTTATGCAGACATCAGTTTAAGAAAAAGATGACTTAAGGCATAGATTGTCATAGAAATTGAGTTTTCTCTGCTGTAAGAGAACAGCCATTAAGAAAAACAAAACAAGGGTCAACACAACCGTGTAAGTGCAACACAAGTGTGTAATGCTACTGCCATCTAGTGGGATAGTGTGCACAGAAACAACCTATCAACCTTGTTAGTGGGACTATGTGTATTACATTACCTACTCATACAAAGAATAATAATAATAAAAAAAACTCATAATTAACCGCCTTAATAATATACATATCCCCAAATGATGCAAAGTACTATTACAACTGCATAATTTTTGACATTCTTACTCAGGGTATGCAATTATGTTCATATAACACAAACATTTTCAGAAAACATAATTTTGGCATGTTCACAATCTGATCATCAGAGTTTCAAATAATTGTCAGGAATGGGAGCTGAGCCAAATGCAATTGCAGGTAAATGTTTCAACTACCCCAAAACACAATATGCGTAGAGAGACAAGAATTAAAGACTGACAATGCAATGGGCGAGATGTGATGTGCAATAGCTTATTGCTGTGACAAACATAATGTCTTAACATTAATGTATTTTCTCTTCTTCTTCTTTACAGAAAATACAAATGGCTGATTAAAAAAAAAAAAAAGATTAAATAAGGATTATCCACACTGTGTCTGAATGATATCGAAATCAGTGAGTGACTAACAGGGAATTATTTAGCAAAGACTCCCAGCTCTCTGACTGGTCTGTAGTGACAGTAAGCAGAAAATCATTGTGGCTCTCGTTTCTAGTTATACAGTGCAGCCACATCCTTTGCCTGGGTCTATGGGATTTGAGAATCCCAGTGGATATTTAGTCTCACCCCTACTTTTTTGCATGATCCCTTTAAAGTGGCATTACAATCCAGACAGTGATCCTGATACAAGGTCATGAGGTCTCTAATGGAGCCTGTTCTAGAGAGTGTACAGAAAGATTTAAAGAGAATAATTTTATTAAAGCAACACTATACAGGAAAGGTACAGACGTCAGCATTCATACCAAGATCCAAGCAAGGAGTTAAGGTAGACTGTCCCTGAAATGTCATAAGCTGATCCGGGGACTGATCACAGGCCAGGTAAGACAAGAGGATAAGGATTCATGTTCTGGTAAAGCCCACTTTGTTTTATCCAACTAGATAGTTGAATAAGTGTGTACATTAATGGGCTACCTGAACATTATAAGTCCATAGTCATATTATAAAATGTACAGAATGCACATGATGCTTATCGATATCCTGTTAAATCAGTGTGCCTGGTATTTTAATGAATATATTGAATGAATGTTACAAGCAGGGCTGGCCCTGGTTCAGTTGGTGCACAAGGCGAGTTATTGCCAACTGATTGCCACCTCCACAGTTCTGCCCTAATCAAAAGAAGGGAAGGACGCTGCTGGAACTTGCTATGGTAATGTAATGTAAACTATATACTGTAGAGGGCGTGATATTCTATAACGCATATGAAAATGATATAATTCCTATGAGCAGACCAGCCACACTGGAAGAGTGTGTAGTAAAGTTGAAGTGAATAATGTGTCTGTTTTTGACCGACAGTTCTGACAGTTGTAAAGGCTTTCAAAGGGGAGAACGTCACGCTGCCGTGCTATGGAGACACTCGGCATGATGTTAAAGATATAAAGTGGAAGTTGTTCTTCATTCATTTATTATTTCTTCTCCAGGGCGACAACCATCAACAGGCACCAGCAGCAATGCAGTTTCAGTAGTGTGTGTGCTATTAGGATTGATCATTTTGGTAGGATTCATCAGGCTGATCATTTACTTTGTTAGCAGACGCCATAAATCCAGGACCTCAGGAGCGCACTAAATTTACCATGGGATTTAAAGGCAATACATTTACTAGCTGAGGATGCAATAATTGAGTTTTTTCTCTTTCCTTTTACGACTGTTTATATTGAATTCCTCACACGATAGTAACTGCTTCCTGCATTTTGACTGACTACTTAATAAATCTGACATATTGTAGATATCTGTGGACTTGTCTCTTTTAGTAGCCTGTAAGAAGATTACAGCTGTACATTTGTATTTGTGAAACATATTGCATTTATACCTGCTGCCAAAGTGTGTTTAGGAAGATAAAAAAGAAAAAAGATATGGAATAAGAAAGGATAATGCTTTATATATTCTGTTCTGAAGAATTCCTTCAATTAAAAAAAAATACAGTACAATAAAAATACAAGCAAATGCCAAATTTGCAATCAACTTAAACTTAAACATTTAAATGAATGCATGAACTATAGATTTGAGGTGTGCATATACATCACGGTGCATGCTTGCCATTGAGATCCAGGGTGCGTGCTCATGCTACCGCACAAACATTCACATGGCTCCCCTCCCCTTTCACTTCTCACGACTTTAGCACGGTTAATCAATTCAAATTGATTTGTGTAGTGTTGTCTCTGATCTGGGCATCCTGAGTATAGACACTGAGAAAAAGAGGGTACAATTTCCTTCTGAGTAAGACCAGGCTTGCTAGAATATCTCCTGGTTTGGATGCTTCTTGTGATCAATGCTTTCATTCTCCATGGTATTCTTACTCAGATGGAGCTTATGCAAAACTTGAAATTGCATAAGCCCTAGTCTAGTAGAGGGTCATGACGAATATATCATTTTAATTGCCGCCTTCCGAAATGACTCGGATAGCTAAATGCCCAGTTCAGCTTCCCATCTAGATTTTATTTTATGCAGGTTGTGGTTTTAAAAACACATTACATTTGAATACAATATGGAGAAGTCCTTTAGTACTAAAATTGAGAGTAAGGTTATCTAAAACTGCGGAATGAGGAAGATCAGGAAAATAATCTTTAACAAAAGTGATGAATCTAATGATATCTGTGAAAGAGCAAGTTCTGGTTTGGGACGTCATAGGTTCTGCAAAGTTATTTAAAACTAAAAATAAATAAAAAATCATTGGTATATATATTTTAAAACATGTTAGACTGCACACATGTCCAAATGAGGAGTCCAATGTAGAGGGGAGAAATAAATGATTCTTATATACAGTATAGGGCCCAGAATTGATGCAGATGTCAACTTATAGTGATGGCAAAACTGGTTAAAGAGATGAAAGCAAAACAATTTGTTTCAGGGCAGTAAAGCCAGTATAGTATCTATTGTATGTTAGATGCCCAATAATAATGAATAAAACTTGGATGACGCAACTCACCTTCTTCACGCCTCCTCTGGAGGTTATGCTTTTTGACCCTTTGTTTTCCCAGATAAAGGAGGATATAGATTGAATGATTAGATGGAAAAAAGGCAAAGATTGAAAGAGGTAAAGAAATTTTGGAAGTATCAAAATATATTCTTCCAGCTAAAGTAAGGATAAGACTATGCCACTTTTCAAACTCTGCACTAACTGAGGTTTATAGCTGGCATTGTACAAGGAGGAAAAAGAGTGTGTCATATTTATTCCAAGATATTTAAAGCTTTCAGGAGATAAACGAAAAAGCAGTAATTCCTGTTCGATCTGCATAACCTCTTATAACCTGAAAAAGTTCCAAAATTATCCAATATTGATATAAGAGCAGGGCAGCTAGTTATGGGATCACTAACATAAAGCAAAAGGTCATCCCCATACAGGGACAGACAATGTTTGACATCCCCTCTTTCAATTCCTTGAACCAATGTGGTTGTTTTTAATACCACCGATAAAGGTTCAATTGCAATTGCAAAGAGAAGTGGGGATAGTGAGCATCCTTGAGGAGTACCTCTTGTTAGTGGGAAGTAATCAGATTACATAACCATGTTATGTGAGACATCATGTTGTGTGTGCAAAACAGTAAGTCATTAAATACAAAAACAAAACATTGTAATAGAGAGAAAAATTGTATTGCATTATTAAAAATATATTGAATTTTTGGGTATCTGTCATTAATACATGTTTACCTCAAATCACATAGCTACTGTATATTTTACTGTTCATGCTGCATCACAAACAACACTAGAGGGCGTTGTTTCTAAGCTCTAAGTTTTGTCCTGTGCTTAAAGTGCAGCCCCATGGATCCCCACGCGGTACCTTAGAGCCACGACCGCCATGACTGCTTATAACCGCTCATAGAGCAAAGCCAGCTAAGCTGCACACGCGCTGATGAGCTGCCTTAAAGAGAAGAGAGCGTAGGAGCTGCGCGAGCGACAGCGTGCATGCAGCTGCAGCGCCGGGTGACCCGGGGAATCATGGGAAATGGAGTTCTTCCCCGGGACGGCGTTATAATAAATGGAGAAGATAACGTGATATTTGGGGAGACTTACCGCATGGTGGCGCGCGCAACACGCAAACGCGTTCAAATTCACGTACACCATAATGAAATAATGTTATTTCAGCGGTGAAAATATTAAGTGATACCAGTAAAATATTCTGTTCAGCTTTCTAATTAATGTCTATTGGTGCATGTGTTTGTTTACAATGAGCAAGTAGGTTATTAATATCTTATTTTAAGTAGATTATTAAATCCGGCACATAACTGTTCATAATATTGCGTTTCCTCAACATTTTGGTTTCACTTATGCTGCAGGGTAAATTTCAGGCAGATATGTAAGTCCTGCAAAAATTCTGCCTTGGTAGTTTTGTGTGATGTTGTGACATAATCTGGCTGAACAGACAGAACACACAAACAGAAAAATGAACAATTTTATGAGACTGGTTTTGGGTCCTCCAATGTATGAAACAGATAACGATATCTGTGAAAGAGCAAGTTCTGATCAATAAATAGAGAAAACCTATATTGTATATTATTGTATTGTATATAATACGACTATAAAATAGATGCCTTAAATAATTAAACTTTTTTTATTTAAACAAATATTGTCATTATAATAAAATTTTGTCTAAAATATGTATTTATTCACTACAAGTAATATTTTTGTTAAATAATTGAATAATTTATTAAATGAGGTATTGAATATTTAGTTTACTATTGAATTGGCAGTTATTTATTATTGTTTTCATTATTACTAGTTTTTTAAACCTGTCTATCTTTTTTCCTATTTATTATTATTATCCATCTGCCTGAAGCTCATCTATCTATCTATCTATCTATCTATCTATCTATCTATCTATCTATCTATCTATCTATCTATCTATCTGCCAATCCATTGTCCATCTATTTCTATCATAGCTCCACATATCTATCTATCTATCTACACATATATTTCTCTTCATCTTTCCATCTTTCAGTTTGTCTCTCAGCTTTACAAACCCCCCCACCGCATTAACATCCATGACTCACTCAGGTATGTTTCTAAGGAACGGGTCGCGTTCCAAACAACAGCAGTACATCCGTACTCTGCAACACACGTCTCTAAACAGTGCACACGGCACGCTACGGAGTGATTAACTTTCCAAGTGCCGCGCCTGTGATGTGGTTTGGAGCGCACCCTGGGAATACTAAGCGGTGGGAGGGATGAGGAGGCGGGGCTTAAATTCCGACGGGATGAGCGCGTCAGTGTGGGCGTGGTTTCGCCTCTGCGCTGGGAGACGGGGTGATACGTGAAACTGACGCGCTTATTTTTTTCCATTTCTTCACCTCGGGAAAATGTCCTGAACGGTCGGAAAGAGTCGGAAAGTGGAGACGAAGCGTGATAGCTCGAGTTAAGGGAGACTTATTTCCCGAGCGGGGAACGAAGAAGGGCGAGTGTGTTGGTGAACTTTTGGTTGTTATCTGGTGAACGCTCGAGGCCTGAGAGAGTCGACTCACTGATTCACCGACTCACTTATTCACTCGGTGCAACAGGTCTCCTCGAGTAGAAACCCGACACCGCGGCTGTTTTATCGCGTTTTTTGTAATTTGGTTTTCCTCTGATGTTCATCTGTTTTTTTTTTAAATAATCCTTTAAAAACCGCTTATTTCCAGGAGAAGTGAGTTTTCGGTGTATATATCCACTAAACTAGCCGAGCTCTCGGACAAAAAGGAGAAATATTCAGGATTAAACTCGGGATTAAATGCGATACGAAGCCAAAATGATGCCGGTAAGTACATTTATACATTTAATAAATTGTTAAAAATGTAATATTTTGTATGTAAGGGGGTGGGGAGTAATAATTTCCGACAATACATTTTGTTTTTTGTTCAGTTATTTCTCCTAAACAAGTTGTCTTATCATTTTCCCACCAGTCTTGAAATATGCAGTATTTTACTTGAAGCAATACGTTGAGGAAAAAGCAACGACTTTAACCGACAAGTTTTTAAAAAGTTTTTTAAATTTTAAGAAAACCTGTTTGGAAAACTGACTTCCGGTCCGGAAACATGTTTGGTGTGTTTGGACGTTCCGCCTGTTAGACATTAATCCGCTATAAATATGGCCTAAATATAAATAGATAATGCTGAGATAAATATGAGTGATGGTCAAGGGGTCAAGCCTCAAGAATAATTCAAACATCAAAAGTTCACCTTGAATCTCACCCTTAAATCAGACAGGACGCACTTGTTTCAGTGAAACTGGCTGCAAACAGCTGTGCCATGACTCACACTGGGCAGGTCTGTCTCTTACTCTCACTCACTCACTCACACACACAGAACTAATAATGTAATGGAAATGTGTTTGCCTTCGTAATCAGGTCATGTGTAAATAAAACCCTGAGGAAAGTACGCAAATGAAATGTTCTTGTACCTGCTGCTCCCGGTATTAATTACCGTAGTAATTGTGGCTCAGACACCAAAGGAAAAGTTTTTTTTTTTTTTCATTATTCTGGTTTGCATTTTATCTCGAATAAATAGGCAGCATATTTGCATAGGGGTTAGCACTGCGGCCTCATACCTCAAGGGTAGAGGGTTCAATTGTGGTCTGTGTGCCGTGCATGTTCTTTCTGTGCTTCCGGGGTTTCATCCCACAGGCTGAAGACCGTAGTGTGTGTGTTAAGCCATGGTGTATCCCGCATCGTGCCCGAAGTCTTCAAGCAGAATCCTCCACCTTCCCCCATGACTCTGTACAGGATAAGCAATGTACAAGATGATTCAGTGATTCACAAGAAATGTATTTTACTCTTACAACACTTATCCTGAGCGAATTATGTTTTTTTTTTTTTCGTATTATACATAATACATACAGTTGGCCCAGGTTCCCCATGCTCCAGGATGAAAGACTAACATCATCACTACTACTATCTGAGCAGTAAAGGGGCAAGGGCCTTGCTTAAGGGCCCAACAGTGGCATCTTGCCAGTGCTAGGGTTTGAACCTGCGACCTTCCGATCAGTCGTCCAACACCTTAACCACTGAGCGACCCCTCACGTATATTTAGTTTATTGGCCAGATGTTTAAATGACAATTATGCTTATTTAGTTAAAACTATTTCTATAACATAGCAAATCCCACCACCTCAAAGAAAAACAGTTCTTCATGGAAGCCATACTTGGTCACTTGACTAGGGAGGATTATGGCATCTCAAGAGGAAATCTAGCCGACTGAGTTGAAAAAGAAAGACAAACCAAACGATATCAGGTTCTGCAAAGATGAGACTTGACGTGGCACAGAATTTTCTTAATCAAGAGAATTGGTCGAGGGTTCATGCAAGTGATGCACGTCATGACTTGTATGTCTGCCTCGCATTTATTTTATCGCAAAATGCATATTATTAAACTTATTTGACGTGTGTATATATGCGAAAATCTTTGGCTACATTCACATTATGAGCTACGTTGGATTGGATTGCACATCATAACGGTTCAAACTACTAATTATACTTCACTTTTATCTCACTCTTACCTGGAAGCCTCTATCCAAACGTACAGTATCTCTTCACCCCATCTGGACACGTCAAGAGTTTGTGCTACTCCTCCAACAGTGGATGGGATTTTAAAATGAAAAATGGTCTGGGTTTTGCTCTGGGAGATGGCGGGCAGTTAGCTGGTTGTTTTTGTTGCGGTTCAGAAAAAGGATGAAAGCCAGATGCCTCGCTTTTAGCCATTTTGTCAGCTGTTGCTAGAACTGCTATGAAGTCCTGGCAATGCCATTTGTGACTGATGTCAGTGAGCACGCTATGCGTGCGCAGAGGTGAAAAAAAGCCACATAAATTTAGATCTGCTTGTTTAAGACCACATGTTAAAGTGACACAGGTCTGATCTGAAAAACATCAGATTTGTGCATTCAGATAGCGATTACATTTTTTTAAAATAAACAAAATAAAAAAATTAGAAGTCCGTCACTTCAGGCTGGTAATGCGAACGTAGCCTTTGAGGTTTAAGGGTAAAGTGCATAAATCCATGTTTAATGATATGAGGGGAACAGTCAAGGTTTTACTGTTCGCTCCTAGTAAAAAAAAAGGAAGTGCTTCCTTTCTCAAAATCTGAGACTAATGAGAAGTTAAAGGACATGGCCAGATTCCCGCCGCACCACTAAGCAGACTGTCTAAATAATGAAGAAAACATTCAAATTTCACCATGTGAAGAGTCACCACACGTAGCTTAAAGCCTGAACTGGAAACATGTTCATGTTTGCTAGTAACCAAAAGCACGTTGCAACCTGGCGCAGTGGTTAAAGCGCTCGCCCTATCATCCAGAGATCGCTAGTTCGAATCCGGGGTGGTGCTGTAACCTCTCGCAGCCGGAGGTCTAGAGAGAGCTGATTGGCCGAGCTCTCTCAGAGGGGAGGGATGAGAGGTACATAGTGTTCCCGCATTAATCACGGCTCTACAGCCATTCAGGGGCATTTGTGAGCTCGCGCAACGGAGGGAGCGGATAGCGCTGTCCTCCGAGTGTGTTACGCCGCCCCCAACGGTGCGCGAGCGAGCAGTTCGAAAAGATGCGGTCCGCTGGCGTCACGTGGTTCGGAGGAAACACGTGATAGTCTTCGGCCCTCCCGGCTGAGTAGTAGTAGTAGTAGCCTTAATGTGGGAGCCCCCTAAGTGACGGGGAGGAAATGTACACGACTAAATTAGGGAGAAAATCGGGGAAAATCCCCCCCCAAAAAAAGATCTCGCTACTTCTGTGTTAGAAGATCCTCTACGTATATCGTGATCGGTCTTCTGTTAAATACAGTAATAAGTGAATTACTCATTCAATTCCAGTGCAATTTACCAAATATCCATTACAGGTTACCATGTTAACGTTTCACATTAGTTTCACATCCAAAGTCTGGTTCATTTCTGATCAATGAGAACACAATCGTTCTGTGCTCCGGACAATGATTAAATCAGGTATGAAAGCGATCATACCTGAGGACGGAAGTAGATCGCTATTTAGTAGATAATCCTCTAACCTACACACATGTTGATGGAAAGCATGTGAGAGCGTCTCTCTTGGCATGTTTCCCAAAATATCAGGCATAGATATGTTAACTTCCTTGTTCTCCTCTTCTCACAAACCGCTTAGATAATACAAGCACCTGCTATATCGGAAATACGCAAACGTACCTGAGAAGAGAAAACAAAACTAATGTGAGCGCACACTCACGCACACTATTTCCACCATGTTCACTAGGATCTAGAATACGGTCGACTCTCCCTGAAGTCTCAGTCCAATGCAGATCATTGCATATCATTTGCATATTCTTTTTCTTAAAAACTAACTAAATTGTTTACAGAAACCGCATATATCCTCCGCAGTTTTTTTTATGACTTTAAAAAGAAAATTTTAGTGGCAACATGTACGTTTGTCATACGTCTTAACGCTAAATTATTAAGAACCATATATATAGTCAATTGAGCTAAATTTCCACATGAAATAAAATACTATATACATTTTTTAGTACTGAAGAGAAAAAACACAGCAACCATAGTGGAAAACCTACAGTACCCCACAGTACTGATACCAAAGAAAGCATGCTTGCTTCAATTATAGTACATATATGGGTAACATCTGTATTTTACATTCTAGTCTTGCAGGAGACACGGCAGTATTGTACAGTATACAGGTTTACCTCTACATTTGTTTTATGCCTATAAAATGACTGACAAGATGCTCGTCCAATCACAAACAAGCAAACAGTTGTGCCGCAGTTCAAGGCTCGTTATTCTTTATCGCGTCCTAATATCTCCCAGAAGTCTCTGTACAATTTAGCATTTAAAAGAGAAAAAAACATGACTATTGCAACTTTTCAGGTTTTTGTTGCACCCGTGAGAACTCTAATAGCATCCAATCAATTCCATCGAGCTGCTTGTGAGCTCAACATTGCGTCTACATCGCCTGCTGTATAATCAGTGTTTTGTTCTGCTTTGTTAACCCGAGTGAGAAGAGAAGCGCTGATCGCTTGTTGTGTGCCGGAGATAAATCCGGGACAGTCAATATTATGAGAGGACATGGTGATGAGCTTGAACCTGTGCCAGGTTTTTTTTTTTTTTTTTTGTCCTTTGTTCTTTCCTGAGGGATGCATTACTTCCTCACACCGAGCACAGTTCCTCTTTACGTGTGGTTTATTATCTTGTATTTGTTTTAATGACGTTAGAGATTTAATCATGAAATTATAGGATGTCATAGTCAATTTGTTTTAGTTTCATGTAAACACAGTCACTTTAGTGTGACAGTGGGAAAAACACGTCAAAAAAATATCGCAAAAATCGGCTATGTGAATATGTTCTTCGGTCTGATGTAATTTATATATACGGTATATCTAGATATTAGCGCATGTTTATTGTTAAAAAGCCGCTGCTAATGAATGCTTTACTCATGCCCTTGTACGTCACTCCAGATGTGTCTGGTCCGAGTGTGTCAGTGCGACCAGATGGCTCTTTGTTCACCTTCACTCGTAACGCATCACAAAAGAGCACGTCTGAACTCGCGCGATTGTGCGCCACGTCTCGGTGTAACACAAAGCGGCTTGACAAACCATGCCCGTCACCGAAACACAGCAGAGCCGAGAGGCCTCCTGCTGCACCCTGATAAGCGGCACTCCCGTTTCAGGAGACGTCGTCTCCCGGTACTGACTGACGTTCGTCGTCTTTTGTAATAATTTCCCTATTGAAATAGTGTGGCGGCAACACGTGATTTACACCGAAGCTTAGAGGAAAGAAAGCTTTAGTCTTCTGTTTGTAGGAAAAAGCATTTTGTACAGCTAGAGGTGACGGAGTAGAGGGACGTCTGGACGTTTTCCCTCATGCCCTGGATTCGAGCGTTAACACTCAGATAAAATGGGCTTCGCTGTTGTTCCAGTTGTTTTGTTTTAAATTGATAAACCGGGTCTACACTCATTAACATATAGCCTAAGGACTGTTTTGTTTTTCGGATTAATTGGAAGTTTATTACCCGAGTCATTTGATTATTCAGCACTTTCAGCCCTGCGCAGGATGAAACACTCCTCGAGCCTGAACAGCTCCTCCGAGCCCCGTTTCACACCGCACATTTAAATAAAGTTTGCAGAACACCATCGATTCGACACGTCAGCTAATTATGCTGTCGCCGCACCCTCCATGTCCGTCAAGCCCAAGTCTAGTCATCACGTTTAACCGATCCATTTCTGTCCATGTTGCGATTTTTTTTTCTTCTCCCTCCTGGCTACATGTGTACGTGACTCGCCGTGTCAGCTTTCTGAGCTGATGCCATCAAAACCTAATGAAGTTTGATCCAGAGAGCTGTAAAGAGAGGTCGAGTGTGGCAGCGAAATCAGATCTGCAATAATGAAAGGCTGGTTAAAGGTGCTGCACGGATTGTTTTAGGGTTTTTTGTTTTTTAATTGTGAAAGGAAATGGAGTATTTTATGTAAGTGGTGGTTTAAACGTTTTCAGCAGAAGAAGAGGTCTTTTCCAGGGGGAAAAAGGGCCCTCACTCTGGCCAGGGTGCCGTTCCCAGAGTCTGTGTCCTCTCTGTACGTGTGTGTGTGTGTGTTTAACACAAGGCATCTAGTATCTCTCGTTGTCTGTTTAATCTCTGGGAGTGACTCAAACATCCTGTCCTCCAGCAATCGACCCACTTGTGTTTACGCGTCTCTGAATCCACGGCTGACGGCCCACACGAGGCCGTGCGCTATAACCCTAAGCTCAAAAGTATGTGGACCCCTGACCAACCTTTCACTCTGTATACCTTTGCTGTACAGTGAAATACATTAGTGAGGGTGAACAAGGACTGAAACCTCGCGTACTGTCGCATGACAGCCGTGGCTGGTTAACCCTGTAAATCTTCCACCTACTCCTTGCTCTCCTCTGGATAGTGGCTGCACAGCCGTACGGTACCGTTCAACCTCCTGCAGTGCCTCAAAGACAAGGCAGTTAGCCGAGAATGAAAAACAGACCGGCGGTTCTTGGCTCACGGCCTGTACGAGGACAGTAATCGAATTACGGTACGCGCACGGGGTCGAGGAATCCGTATTGACCTTGAAATGAAAATCATTCCAGTTGTGAATGTAGATTGTCCCTGCAAATCACGTGTGTGTGTGGTGATAACCATGACGAATTTCCTGACTAATGATGAAGAAAATCTCATACCCCTGATAAGGATAAAAAAAAAAAAGTCAATGAAATACAAAACGAAACAAAAAAAACAATACTAACACTCATTCATCAGCGCAGCAGATAAAACCTCCTCATCAGTCTTTCACCTTCAGCCGTTTGTTCCCCCCTCCACTCGCACGCCGCACAGGTGATATTTCACGTCGCTGGCACTGAAGAAAGGTCACATCCATCCCCACGCCAACTTTTTTTCTTTTTTTCTTTCTTTCCCCTCCAGCGGCGAGTCAGTGGATCATTAAGTTAGTGCTGAGTGATTATAGCAGCACAGCTTCCATTTACTGTAATTACACCGCTCTCTATAGCTCTCCATCTCCTCTCGTCAAGGTTCAAGCCCTGATTAGAATATGTGTAGAATCGAGATGTACTTTTATAAATAGATGTGTTTATCTGAACTATACCAGTGGTTCACACAGGTCTGAATTATACTTTAGGCAGCGGATTGGGACAGCAAGCACACAAACGGTCTACTCCATACAATAAACAACTAATTGTGTTAACAGTAATAAGTATAATGTATACAGTATATATACTGTATATCTTTTAAACACAACACATTATGTGGGTCAGGATTGTGCAGTAAAGAGTGAATTTCTTTTCCCAGCACAACATGGGCAATATGATGAACTGAATTTTTTATTCAATTTTAACCAGCTATACAAACATATTACGTAATGAAAAAAAAACAAGTAATATACGCAAAGGAATAGCACAGATTCAAATGTTTTTATGGTTGTCTGTGACTAATAATAATAATAGTAGTAATAACACTTTTTTTTTTTTTTTTACATTCAGCATCATTCCTATATTTCGTCAGCAGGACAATTTACATGTTTTAAAATAATTGTATTAATTACTAACTTCTTTCTACACTACATGGAGTAAAACCTTGGATTGTGAGTAACTTCATTTGTAAGTGTGTTGCAAGACGAGCAAAAATTTGTAACAAATTTTAACTTTAAATCGCCAAAGTTTTGCAAAACATAGATACGTTTTGTCTGCTGAGTGTCACATGATCACAACTGAGCCAGTGGTGGTTCTCTTTCTCGTGCCGCAGGATTGTGGGTATTCGTCTCCCATGCTCAGTGAGTGCGTCACTCGTATAGTCAACATCGGTCTGCAAGTGTACTGTTTACTAAAGCATTGTGAAGCACCGTGTATGTGTGTGCATATAGCATTGGTTAAATTTGGTGTCCAAAAGTGTACTGCAACAACGGCCTAGATTAAGAAAAAGGCCGTAGCAGTGCGAGAGATGAATCTGTTTAACCGCAATGCAGCATCTGTACACGTGAGTAGGACTTCCATATAAATGTTTAAAAAAAAGAAATTAAATCTTATTAATCTTCAGTTTCCTTGGTAAACTCTATGTCGGAAACACTGCGATATGCAAGATAACGTTCCATAAACAAGCACTTGACCGCTTTCTCAATCTCTCTCTCTGCAGATGTTCTTGACGGTGTACCTCAGCAACAACGACCAGCATTTCACAGAGGTGCCCATAACCCCGGAGACGGTTTGCCGCGATGTCGTGGAGCTCTGCAAGGAGCCAGGAGAGCTGGACTGCCACTTAGCCGAGATGTGGAGAGGATCCGGTAAGAGAAGCCTCATCCTTGTACAGACAGCGAGGTCGGAAAAGAACATTTTCATCAACATATAGAGCGTACAGGCAGCGTTTAAATTATTTATTTATTATCTTTTTTTATGTTAATAGAAAGATCACGTAATATCTTTCAGCGTTTTTATGTAATCCTAATAAGGGCCGTGTCCCTGTTCTTGAAGTTTGTTCTTCAAGGTGTGTGACGTTTGTTTGAATAACAAACTACGTGCGGCGAGAATTCCCGTGAGCTCTTATGTAAAGCAGGTGTTTAAAAAAAAAAAAAAACATGAAAAAATGAAACAGTACAGAGATTGACACAGCAGTCGCTGGGAACAGCTTATTCTGTATTTGTTCAGCTCTTAAGGACGTTTTTTTTTTTTTCTTTTGTTGTTGCTGCTGCTGTGGTCTGTTGCCATGGTTACGTGCCTTCAAGCACTCTCGATGTCTTTGAACATTTCAGTCGAGTACCTCGAAAGGCCTTGAGTGTTTAACAGCGCGGGTGATGTCACCGACAGGCTGGGTGACTATATACGATCGCTCGTGTATACGTAGAGAGCTGAGCGAGGTTTACATTTTGAACAATAACATCCTTCATGCTGGCATGACACCCGGCTTGAGTTAATGACTCACCGGTATGTGGAATGGCAGTCGCTCAAGCTGAAGCGGTTCCACAGCATTCATGTGGATACTCATCAGGTGTGTTTGTGTAAGAGAGAAAGTAGTTTCCCGCTAGAGAGTGTACAGTTATAGTAGAATGTAATGAATTATCAACAGAAACGTACACTGTGCACACATTCACTTTTTTCGTCTTTTAGTAAAGATCAGTGTGTTTACGCATAGTGTGTGTGACCTTTCTGTATGATGTTTTACTAAATTTACACAGTTTATACGATTTGCTTCAAAGCGCAGCCAAGCTATTTCATCCAAACATGAGCTGACTCAAACAGAAAACGCAACACTCATGGTTGAGATGATTTCATACTGATTCCAGACCAGACACAAAAAAAAGTTTAATAGAAATAAATATAGTTGCAAGAAACGATGAGCGGGGCCAAGCACCTGTGCCATCGCCACTCGGGCGCACCATAAAGACAGTGGCCACACACATTTAAAGGAGACATGCCAGTATCCTTATGACATAATTGTATAATCGAGGGAGGGGATTTTAAGTCAACACCTCCAAAAAGGTTATGTTAAAAAAAAAAAAAACAATTACAGTATGATAAGACCTCACACTATGATGTCACTCAGGAAGTTAGGGCTGGGCAATTTAAAAATTTATTTATTTTTTTTTCAGATTAACTCGAATTTACGTTTTAAGACAATTTAATTTTTCCTTAAATCGAAGTATCGCGATTTTTTATTAAAATATTAGATGAATTGTAATTGCACCAATGGCAAAATAATTAAGAGGCAAGATTGTCCGACCACATGACGGCGCGCCTAATTAACCGCTCACCTGTGAGAGTTTTAAATCGATTTTACAGTTTCACTTTGGTGCGGCACCGCGAGCTTCTGTAGTTCTGCCACGCCCCTCTGTGACTCAATTGCGCGCTGATGAAACCAAAGAGCTCGTGTCCAACAGAGGCGCCGTTTCTTCAGTCGTATGAAAATTATTCGGGTTCGCAACTTTACACATTGAACAAGCCAAAGCTCGGTGTAAAATTTGCCTGAAGTTTGTGGCAAGTAAAAGAAGCTAATTTACTTGAGCACGACCAGTTTCTTCGCGCACCTCAAACAGAGCCACACTGTTGAATCGGCATCGTGTTTGCCGCTGCGAGCTAAACACGACAAGCGGCGAAAACACCGGCTAAAAGCCAGGAGAAACGGCAAGCACATTTCCACACTGTATCCCATATGATAAGAGCCTCGATGGAAAGATATTACTGATGTTGTGTCGTATTATATCGCTAAAGACGTTATGCCCATATACACAGTTAAAAAAAAAAATGCTGCCAGGCTCCTGTTTGATTTTATTCAGCATGTAAGTTGCATGTGGTTTGCAAATTGTTTAAGTGATTTAATATATATATACTTTTAAGCCAAATAAGAAGTTAAGCAAGCGTAGTTATTTTCATGGCAAAAAAACCTGAACGTAAAGCTCGGATTTTATTTTCAGATTTTTATTTCTCTCTCACTCATAAGGGCTCGAATTGTATTTCCACTCACTCTCCTGCGTGCGCTCAGTATCTTGATGCTTGTTTACACAATTCCCCCCAATCAGAGGCTAGAGGAGGGACAGCACCAGCCAATCAGAAACAGGGGACGGGTACATGACGACCTGTTTCTGATTGGTTCTTTTTGATGATCTGTGTGTCAAACCATTAGATTTCCTTCTGATCTTGCATTTAGCAGACACCCTAAAACACACACACTAAACTAAAATACATACGACTGTCTGATCGGAGACGGGTGTTTACGATTCTAATTAGGATATTACGTGTACAGTATTATTTAATTAAACCTCATGTGTCGAGTCTGGCTGTTACACAGAGACTTATTGAGAACCGAGTGAAAGCTGCAGAGAAATATACTTGGAATATAATAAAAGTATGTGAAGATTGAGTGCGCACGTATGTGTTACTTGAGTGCAGTAAATGTTTCGGTTGGGGAAGAAAAAAAAAGAAGAAGAATGTTGCGGGAGAACGTATTTTATGGTAAAATAAATAAATAAATAACTGATTTATTTTTTTATACAAGAATGATGCAGCCCTATGAGAAATAATCATCTAATCGTATGTAAGATCCTCTACATGTGTCTTATCAGCAGTTCAGTGCAGCCCATGTGTCAGCACTCAGTCACTGCTGTCCTTGCCTGTGAGGTTATTGGCATGAGCTGACCTGACTCTCTCTCTCTCTCTCTCTCTCTCTCTCTCTCTCTCTCTCTGTGTGTGCACGCTCTTGCAGAGCGAGCTGTAGGCGAGGGCGAGAGGATGCTGGAGCTACTGCAGCGCTGGGGCTCACGCAGATCAGAGGTTCGCTTCTTCCTGCGCCACGACAGAACTCCCGGCCGAGAGCCAGGTGAGTTTATCACGAAAAAAAAAAAGTAGCAATGGGTTGTGGGTGAGTGTAGTTTGGTGATTAGTGAGGCATAAGACCGGTCAGTTCAGTGCAATAAAGGAAGGTTAGCATGGTGAGATCAGCATGACCGAGTACCAGTGCAACGTGATGAGCTTCTTATAGTGTCATGGGGTAAATGTTATGTGATTAGTGTATTACAGTGCAATTTGGGGTTAGTTTAGAGTGATTAGATTATTATGGGATGAGTTTAGTGTGATTTAGATTATTATGGGGTGAGTTTAGTGGAATTA
>QMIH01000171.1:606292-652997 GCA_003987875.1 Clarias batrachus
ATTATTATGGGATGGCTTTATCGGGATTAGATTATCATGGGGTGAGTTTAGCGTGATTAGATTATTATGGGGTGAGTTTAGTGGAATTATATTATTATGGGATGGATTAGATTATGGGGTGAGTTTAGCATGATGGGTGTATTACTGTGTGATTTGGGATGAGTAATGTATTTACAGTATTACAGTGCGATAATTGGTGAGTTTAAATTATTAGTATTTATTAGTTTGTTATAGAGTTTTGAGTAATTTATTACAGTGTGATATGGGGTGAGTTAAGTGCAATTAGATTATTACGGGGTGAATTTTTAGTGTGATAGGTTTATTATAGTGCGATATGGGGTGAGTTTAGTGTAATTAGTTTATTACAGTGTGATAAGGGCTGAGATTAGCTTTTATCAGTGTGTGATATCAGATTCCTGCAGCATTATAAGGTTACTGTGATCCCAGTCAGGTCAGTTTATCAGGACTCTGTGATCTCAGCTGAAGCGGGTAAGCATGAGTGACTTGAAAGAAAGCGCCTAATAACTTTCCTCATCAAGGAGACCGACGAGTACACGGATGCCCTGAGAAGTTACATTACTGCTTCTCGTTCCAAGTTTTTAATGTGAAAATAAAGTAGATACAAGTGTTTTTTTTTTATTTTTATATTTTTTTATATATCTTGTTTCCTTGAAAACCAGGTGTTTAAAATTTGATTATTTAAATTCCTGAGGAAATTATTGAGCATTGATTCTTTTAGATAAATCACACAAGCACTTTTTTTTTTCTCGTCAAATCAGTTATTTAACACTGATTTGGCCTGAGGTGTGTTGCATAATCTTTTCTCAGTCCTGCTGTAACTCATTTTAAGCCTTCAAGCCAAACGTAGCCTTTAAGCGTAACCTGTAAGCGTTCTGTAAATGCCAGTCATTGAACGCGGGACAGAGGATGATTGAACTTCACGGCCCTGTGACATTATGTCCCTTTATGAGCAGTGACTGTGACTTGTTCAGGGAACCATGCTTAATGCGTGGCTCATCGCCAGTCACAGGACTACACAGCATCCTTTGTTTTAGCGATGCTAATTTTGAGTTGACTGTTTTTCTAACCTGCATGTGACCCCCCTGCTTCAATCCGTCTATTGACAGTGGGCCTTTTTTCCCCCCTTTTCTATTTATTTCTACACAGCCTGTTGATCACGCTAGCGTGTTTTTGTCCTCATTTTCGAGCAAACAAAAGCATGTTGTGTCATATGTCATGATAATTAACGCATTACCTGAACGTTTTACAGGAAATGCCAGGAGCATGGAACCGAGGAGGAATGGTGTTAAAGGACCCCCAGATAGACGGATGGAGAATGGGGTGAGGCGACGACTGAAAAGGCTTTTTTTTTCTTCTTGGGAAAATAAGGAGATAACTTATCTGAGCATGCAAGTTTTTTTCTGAGCATAACAGTGTTTATGTTTGCTTGTGCAGTGTTGAGGAAAGAAAAAACGAGTTTTACAGCTTTTGTGAATTCTTTCCCTGAAACTCGAGCTTTGTGAACACTTGGTTTATATGCATGGCGGATGTTGAGTTTTGATGTTTTTTTTTTTTCTCATTTTTTTTTTTTTTCCAGGTTGCTGCTCCACGCATGGACATGACTCTGGCTGAGCTGCAGGAGATGGCGACCCGACAGCAGCAACAAATCGATGCACAGCAGCAACTTCTTGCTTCTAAGGTAGATGACCAAAAAAAAATAATTCTTAATTAGTTTTGGTAGTAATAGACATGATGAGCAGCCCAAGCACCTCTATGTTAAGAACTCAAACTCTGATGTTACTCAGGAAGTTATTAGCCGCTTTTTAAGCGGCATAAGATTAAGGCATTGCTTTGCTGTGCCACAGCTTTGCTTACCAGATGCTGGAAAAAAGCATCACACCATGACGTCACACAGAGAGTCATTAACCACTTTTCGGCTTAAGTTTAAGGCGTCGTCGCGGCTGACCTGCTTGAGATATTAAAAATCTCTCCGCAATTTTGCATCTTCAACGTATTGAGATCGCATAGGCCTTTATTTTTGGCAACCGTATAAATTCCCTAGGAGGAGTACGTCAAAATCTACTGGGTGTCTTTCACAAAAAATCCAGAAAAACGTACTTCCTGTTGAGTAGAGTTAAAAAAAAACAACAACTCTACTTAGAAGAACAAGAGGGCCATGTCATAGTGCTTGGGCCCTAAATAAACATTTATACAAAAGAAAGTGTCCAGTTGATCTGACTCAGAATGTGTGTTCTTTGTAATATTCCAGTATGTGGCGCTAACGCGTGACCGTTGACCGCCTTTTTTGTTTTTTCCCGTATAGGAGCAGCGTCTGCGCTACCTGCAGCAGCAAGATCAGATGAAGCAGCAGCAAGCGTCCGAACAGGAGAAGCTGCAGCGTCTCAGGGAGAACGTGGAGAAGCAGGAGGCTCGGCTCAAGAAAGTGCGCGCTCTGAAGGGCCAGGTGGAGCAGAAGCGCATCAGCAACGGAAAACTGGGTGAGCGTTTATTATGAACGTCATTCAGTTGTTACTGAACGTATAATCTCGATTCGCACTGTACTGTTCATCCTCATTTTTTACACATATTTATACTTTTATGTATCCATCCATCCATCCATCTATCGAGTCCCATCGATTTTCTGAAGTGTGTTTTCTTGCTCGCAGTGGAGGAGATCGAGCAAATGAACAATCTGTTCCAGCAAAAGCAGCGTGAGCTCGTGGTGGCGGTGTCCAAAGTCGAGGAGCTCAGCAGGCAGATGGAGATGCTGAAGAGCGGGAAGATGGACGCCCTAAACGATAATCAGAGCGCAGTGGCCGAGCTCGACCGCCTCTACAGGGAGCTGCAGGTCAGGATACATGCACTTTATATCTTAAGTGGTTTTCGTGGCTTTGCACAGGTATTTCCAGCTGTTGCAAAACGCTAAAATGATGATCGATTTGAGGAAACGCTCGATTAAAACGTGGACCATATGTGATCAAGAGTCAGTGACCGTTATAATAGTATAGAGACGGATTGCAGGCAAGACATCAAGAAATGCTTAAAATAAGACTCTCGAAGTGTTGAAATAGTGTTGTTTGTGTTGTTGCAGCTGGTACATATGGAGTCAAAAAGTGTTTTTTATTAAATAATGAAATGAGGCAGTGCAAAACAGGATCACGATTCGCCTGTCTGTGTCATCAGGTTACACATCCGGGCTTGTGTTTGTTAAACATCCTAATAATAACGTGAAATCTTCACGTGTACGCAGATTACAGATTAAACTTAACTGACTACGGATGTGCTGTAGTGTAGCTGCAAAATCTGTCTAGGCAGTAGCAGTTTTATCCTCAGTGAAGCTTTCAATGAGTCCTCACACACTCTAGATGGGAAGGAGATGACATTCACCAGGGGAGAAGTGTTCCCTCTTACAATAGAGATCAGTCAGAATGATTTCGTTTCGATTCAGAGTGATGAGGACAAGTAGTGCCGAGCATTATCAAATGCGAAAAACAATCAAATGCTTTATACTTCCACAGATTTGAAAACAACTTTAAATGTATATATCGAAAATGTATAGTAATCAATGTCTAAATAGTAAACTGCATGAAAATAAACTCCGATGTTGGAAGAAAACGTACATTTCCTTTCAATAATCGTTGGACTCAAGTCACTTATACAAATGGATAAACAAATACATTTATACCAAGAGAGAGAAAATTCACCACAGTTTATCATGTACATCCATTCTGTCCAAAAAATATATATTTTATTTGATTTTTCTCCTGTGAGGAACTTGTTGTGTTCTGTTGACACTTTTGCAAAAGTTTTAAACAAGTAAGTCCAAATTTTGTTCTTATAAAAAAAAAACAAATCTTTAACATCTTGTCTAGATTTAATATCGAATAACACAACGTGACTCCCGCCATGAATATAGCCTAAGAAGAAAGAAAAGACAAGTAGTACCAACAGCGCTCCAGCAAAATGCCCGAGACAGGATTATAAAGCAAACCCAGTTCTGTCACAAATCTATTAGTTAAGGTTTTAACATGTAACATTTCTCCTCCTCTTCCTCCTTCTCCAAATCAGCTAAGGAACAACATGAACCAGGAGCAGAACTCCAAGCTGCAGCAGCAGAGGGAGAACCTGAACAAGAAGAACCAGGAGGTGGCCGCCATGGACAAGCGAGTCAGCGAGCTCCGTGATCGCCTGTGGAAAAAGAAAGCGGCGCTGCAGCAGAAAGAGAACCTTCCTGTGAGTGCAAACTCGCACTCCTCACGGTCCTCCCACGACACGTCACTCAGGATAGATGTTATGTACGCAAACAAAAAAAAAAAAACGCACAAAAACATCAAGGTCGGAATTATTTTATCAGTAAGACTATTAAGACCAGGACGAGGTGGACTTCAGTGTGTCCAGAACACATTAAGACAGCGAGATAGGAAGCTGTGTCTTAATTCCTGACGAGTTACTTCCCTCATGTCCTTTTTATTGTTTCTGGGCAAACGCTTTATTTCAGACGACTTGCTGAACAGTCTGTAGAGTCTCCGGAGGAATTCGGATGCAGAGAGCTGCATAAAGCGTAGAGAGGCGCACATTGTGACTTTCAGAAACAAGTGGGAGTGGAAAGGACAGAACGTCCACAGTACACACACACACCCACACACACACACACGCACACATCATCCAGTTCCCATTTGACGCTGCAGGCCGTCCTCATGCAGAGCATCTATTTCTGTGTTTCCATTCCGGTCGGCTCAAGCACAACGCCGCCTCTCCGCTGTAGAGATACGACAGGACGAGAGATATCTCGGGCAAAGCCACGCAATCCGATCGGCTGACAGTCTGCCTCGTGTCACGACACGTCAGGTGTCAGCCGGGGACACTGCTTAGTAAATATAGTGAGCAAATAAATGCACCGTCAGGCAGAGTATTATAAACATGCACAGCCACTGGCTTTGTGTTATAATCCAGTGAGATTTTCTCTCTAACACACACTGTGTCGATTCAAGTTAGAGTTTTAAACAAGGTCGGAGCACACACAGCTACAGCAGGGATGCAGGCTGAAATACTGAGTAAACCCTTTGTAGTGTATTGAACATTTATTAATTATTTATTTGTGTTAGATAGAAGGAAAGTGGATGATCATGCATGTGTAGGGGAGATCATTTCCCCCCCCCCTCTTATTATTACTAGTTTATGTATTGACTCATGGAAGTGTTAATGTTATTAAAAAAGAAAAGAAAAAAGAAAATGTGGAGTAGAGTTGTCCTCAGTGCATTTTACAAAGCGCCCCCTGGTGGATGCAAGCAACAAAAAACAAAATACTTCTTTTAAAAATTTAAACTTGTTCTTTGCTTGATTTTTAACAAACCGTTCGAACTTTTCCTGTGGTGTTTTGGTGGTGTTTGTGGTGCCATGTGCATTTCTTCAACAAGAACTTTGCTACTAACACGCCCTGCTTTTCCTGCCCCCGATTCCTAACCATTTAAAACGGGATTAAAAGATACAGAGCTCATGTATGTGGCTTTTTCTCTACTGTGATCAGCAACACGCCCGGTTTTAGCACAGGCTGCACAGAATATTAACGAAACTAACACAAAGAGATGACGTTCGAGTCTTTCCCTCCCTGCCAAGGAACGGCTTGGAAATGACTTGCCCTGAAACACACCGCGGTCCAGCATTCGGGGGGCTATTTCTGTTTTTTTTTTTTTTTTTTTTTCCCCCCTCCCCTTCCCTTCTCATTCCTGTCAGACTAAAACGATTTTCACTCTCATCCTGGCCGCTTGGACGAACGGGGGTCGCTTTCCTCTAACAACGAGACAACAGTGTACTCCGTCTTTTTAAATGTGCTGAAGTTGTTGTGTTCTTGTTTTTCTTAAGAATGGCTTCCCGCTTAAGGAAAAGGCTTCAAAAGATACCCATCCCAAGGTAAAAAAAAAAAAAAGAGAGAAAAAAAAGCAAAAACAAAAAAACCACACTATTTTAGACATTTGTTAATCGGGTCATCCTCATTTACTAGCGGATTGTTGATGTTTTAATTTGTATGGCTTGTTTTCTGGCGCATCTTGAGTTAAATGCTGTTTATTTTCAGTTGTATAAAGAGTTTTGTTAGAGGGAGAAATGTGAATCTTGACATCACGAGTAAGTTTTTGTCAGTGTTTGGGGCTTCCGAATTGTTTTTGGAGTTTTTTTTTAAACCACTTTTTTGCTCATCTATTCAAATTTTTTCTTATTTTTTTATTAAATATTCAATTCTAAAGACAAACAAACAAATGCAATGGGTTAGAAGTTTGTGGGAACCAAAAAAGGAGGGGGGACAAAATAAATAAGTAAATCACAGAATAAATACATAGATAGATACAAAAAAGATCTACAGTTAGTAGTTCCACACACGTGGCCTCATTTGACCTAAAACTAATAACTTTGTTAATTCTTTAACAAAATCTATAGCAACAGTCCACGCATTAGTTTCCAAGATTAAATCTTTTACAAAATAAAAAAAAATAAAAATCCTGTATTATAAAACATAAACGAGTTTAATTTGCAAAAAACCTTTTTGCAAATTAAACTTGCGTTTCCTTTTTTTTTTTTTTTCCTCACTCGTTTTAATTATTTTGTCATTCTGTCTATATGTTTCTGTTATCATTGTGTCTTGTGATTTCACCTAATTTTGTACATCTGTCAATATGTTTGGTCATGAATGCTACGTAGTAGTGCTGTGCAAGGGTAAACCGAGGACATAATGAGGTAAAAAGCTGTTTTTTAAAAAAAGGACGGCTTGATATTAATCCTTACCCGTTTTCCTCTTCAGGTGCCTCCTGATGGCCAGCCCCCTCAATCAGGCGGTCAGTCTCGTGTGGCCGCAGTGGGGCCGTACATCCAGTCGTCCACCATGCCACGCGGCCCAGCACGGCACGATCTGCTGAAGCCCACCTACCCCGACGGCACAGCCACACTCCCACCTCAGGACAAGAACACCGGCACGCCGTCCAAACCCAGCACAGGTACAGCACACGGCCATCCTTCACCCTGCAGTCTGTGAACATTTAGGAGGTACAGTGTAAGAAGCAGCACTCAAAACGGGTTAGTTTGCATTTGCCACAGGAGAGGAGAGTTCTAGACTGGCTTGTGTAACGCGCCTGCAGGACGCCTCCGATGTCTTTCTCAGCTCTGAAGGTAGTTTCCGCTGGTCGTTAGTGTGTGTGTGTGTGTGTGTGCAGTGATGCCGTGCCGAACACGTCCAGTTTAGTTACTGGTTTCTGTGAGACCTGAACTGCCGTTCATGCAACATTCCAGAGCAGCCGAAAACATTCGGGGAGCGAGCGCTAATAAAAGCGCCAGCTTGATCATACACAGATCGCTCGTGTCTTGTTAGAGTCACATTGATTGACAGGAGAGAGAGAGTGAGGCCCCTCCCACCACGAGAAAACAAGGAAAATGTGCACTCTATTGCTTCTGGCCATGGATGCTAATCGCTAACATAATGTGTTACATTATAGATCTTTGTCAAAATAGTTCACTATGGAATTTAAATTGACACCAGATATTGAAAATCAGTTCACTAAACTAAAAAATGAATGTGTTGTGTTTGTTGTATCTGGCGTTATGATTATTTTTATCCAATCATTAGGGCCCAAGCACCATCACATCAGCCATATGTTTGTGAACATGGAGTGCGCTGGAAAGTTGAAAGCATTCAGTTCCACACCAGTATGATGTTGATGTTTCTTAAAGCTAGCTCTGTGTTCTTGTCTTGGTGTGACCTTCACATACTGGATCCCATTACTGCCATGTTCAGTATTTTGCTTTTTTTTTTTTTTTCCCTTCTTTTTCTTTGTATAGAACAAATGTTCTTGCTTAAGCCGCTGAAAGAACTGCGGGCCAAGAGAAAAGGTACACAGATGGTTTGCAGTGCTGGCTTGTTTGCGTGAGAGAGAAATGTTCTTGTGATGAAACTTTGCCACTGTGTGAAAACTAGCGTGTCGTCTTTTCAGACTTGGAACGCCATCCGTTTCTGTACACTCACCATCCGGTCTAAAAGTCCGAACACGTCATCAGACAACGGTTTAATTAAAGCTCTCTGATTAACGCTCGCCTCATCTGATGATGAATTGTTCTAAAAAGTGTTGAAAAGCCACTGGTGGTTGTACATGATCATATCAAATCATGGTAATGCAAAGCGTATCGCTCGTCAAATTAATTGAGTAACTCGATCTCCTCCAGGGCTGCCGTCATCCAAGGTGCTGAAAGTGTCTGACTGGAGCTCGCCCACTCCAGACACCAACAGCAGCCATGCCTCGTCCACTTTACCACGGCTGCCAAGCCAAGTGCCAGCAGAACAAGGTGACCACAATTGTTTTTTTTTTGTTTTTTTTAATAACACCTATTAAAACGCAGCGACTGTTATTTCTCTCGATAGAAAAGCAATCTGTAGCTTTAAAGCCTAAATGACATAACTGGTTATTTTAGGAGTTTACTTTATCTATAAAATAAGGACATTTGAACGATTACCGTCTGTCTACACCAATTTATACGTACATCTTCATTAAAATGAAAAATGGAACAAAACAAATGTATCATTTTAAGTTTTTGTAATCTCCTTGTATTAAAACTCGGACATCACCAAGCAGATCCACTTGACCAGAATGCTAAGAAGTGTCCCTTTTTTTTCCCCTCTCTTTACAGCTCCAGACGACACGGACGTGTTGAAAAGAGGACAGCAGGACCGGAAGACGCGCCCCGTCTCCATGTTTGACTCCACCGAGCCGTCGACAGCCTCCTTACGCAAGAACCAGAGCAGCGACGACCTTGCGAGGGACGCCCAGGTGAGCAGAGTAAGGAACGCTCAACACAAGCTGTATGTCTTGTATTTTGTATCTCTCAAACTTTTTTTTTTTTTTTTCCCTCCCTTGTGTCAGAATGCTGCGAAAATCCCGGTTAAAGTCCCCCCTCCTGTACCAAGCAAGCCCAGACAGGTCAATCTGCCGTTCCCGGGCGCGGGCACCTTCCCAGGCAAGGGTAAAGTGAGCAGCCAGCAGCAGCAACAGCGCACACCTCTTCCCGCAGCTCAGAGTAACACGCTACCCCTACCATCCAAGCAGGAAACCCCGCCGGCTGCCACTGTCCGACCTTTCACCCCGGAGCCTAAGGATCCGCCGATGCAGAAACCTCAGATGGTGGCAGCCAGCTCCATCTACTCCATGTATACGAAGCACGCAGCAGCAGGCAAGGGCTTACCTCAGAATGTGCAGGGAGCGCTGAACCGTACACAGAACCGCTCGAACTTTGTTAGCAGTAAGTGAGAAATGTATATAATTTTTTTAAATGCATTTTAAAGTGAAAGTAAGGAAACCGGTCACTCATGCCTTTTTTTTTCTTCTTTTTTTTTTTTTCCTCCACCTCTCTAGTGTACGGTAAGCCTGTGATCGCCGCAGGGCAGCAACCCCAATCTCCGCAACTGGACAACCCCTACTCAGAGACCGACCAAGGCACGAACGGCGCCCCTGCACCCGAGAACCACGAGACGGAACGCATCCCGCGCCCCTTAAGCCCCACCAAGCTGCTGCCCTTCATCTCCAACCCCTACCGCAACCAGAGCGACATGGACCTCGAGGCGCTCCGCAAGAAGCTCTGCAATGCCCCGAGGCCGCTTAAAAAGCGCAGCTCCATCACCGAACCCGAAGGTCCTGCCGGTCCCAACATCCAGAAGCTCCTCTACCAAAAAACAACGCTGGCTGCCATGGAAACCACGATCAACCCTCCCAGACCCGCGGAGGAGGAGGCCGCCGCCGCCGCCGCCCCACCCGATCCGGTCAGCCCCGAACAGACAGAACCCCAGTCTCCCGAACAGCCGCCTCCCGAACCCCTGCCGGCTATAGACGTCCTGAAAATCGACGGCGAGGACTTCATCCCGCCTCCGCCCCCATCTCACCCCGCTCCTCGCCCCGAAGACGCCTTCCTCATCCCTCCACCGCCGGCTCCGCTCGAGGATGAAGACCAGCTCCAGTTATCTCCCGACAGCTACGTGGAGGAGTTCCCTCCGTATCCTCCTCCTCCGTATCCGAGCGGTGCCGAGCAGGAAGCTCTGGGGGATGACACGATAAACATGAAGCCACCAGAGGTCATGGGGCAAGTGACTCTACCACCAGTGAGTACTCGATTTGTCAGGGCATTTGTTTTTGTGGTTGGTTTAATTAGGAGTGAGTGGATGAAGTAAGGGGTACATCTAATCCAGGGGGGAAAAAAATGTTTCTTAGACTTTAATGAAATAAAGTGAGTTTGGAAACTGAGTCCTTTGTAATCACGTCGTACAGTTTACTGCATGATGTTCCTTTTTGTGCATCATACTCGAGTTCAGCCTGTATTTTAGTGAAATGATTAGAAAATCTTCTCATGTCCAGGTATAACTGACATCCTAATTAATTTAATTACAGCAGATATACGGCTATGACTTTGACTAGTTTGTTTTATTTATAAAGGAAATCATAACGATTTACTTACATTTAAATCACATGACTTCTTTTTCGACCTCACTGGTGTAAGTAAATGTGACACACCCCCACCCTGGGCCGCTTGACTAATCCTTATATAAGGGCTGTTTTGTGCAAAAAAAATGAATATCGTTCTATTTATTGCCCTCCAAGTGGATAAACTGCTGCTGAATTTACGCAAGTAGCCCAATTCATTCAAATAAAGCACATTATTATCCGTGTGCAAACACATGAATACCATGAAAGGTTCAGTTGTGCCGTTAAAGCTCCTTAAATTCTCAAAGATTTAGATGATGCCCTTGTAACTGAAATAAATAAACCAACCTTCTTTTTTTATATAAACATGACCTTGTATTTATTCTTAATAAGCTTTATTCAAGGAAATCCTTAAAGAGCTCTTTATTCGAGGAGGGGAAAAAAAGTCCTGGATAATCTTATTAGAGTGAAGCAAGTGTGTTTCCAGACCAGGTTTCAGTCTTGAAAGATTTTATCCTCAGGATGCTGGAATAGAAAACGCTACGCTGAAGGTTAACCTGGCAGAGCATTAAGTGAACACTTCTGTCAGTGTGTAAGCTCGTCTGATGTGATGGCTATCGGTTAAACGAAGCATCTGCTTTTCTCAGGGCAAAAGGACGAACTTGCGTAAGGTCGGATCGGAGCGCATCGACCACAGCATGAGGGTGAAATTCAACCCCCTGGCTTTACTTCTGGACTCTTCTCTGGAGGGAGAGTTTGATCTGGTGCAGAGAATCATCTATGAGGTTCGTTATCGTCTTATCTGTGTACTTCAGTGTTGTTTAAATAGCTCGATAATTGTGGCGAACGGATGGATTTATTTTTCCTAAGTTGGCATCCTAAAATAGTATGCATAATAAGTCTGCAGTATATTTAGATCCTTTCGAGTTAGATTTCTTTCTTTCTTCTCTTATTTTATTTTTAGTCGCTGAATAGTTGGTTATTCAATAGGGTCATGAAGTTAAACTTTTTTTCCTATAGGGTATGCTTTTTTATATATAGAAGTTTTAAGAAACTAAGAGTTGCGTGGGTTTTGTCGTGCAGGTCGAGGACCCCAGTCAGCCTAACGATGAAGGTATCACGGCTCTACATAACGCCGTTTGTGCCGGACACACAGAGATCGTCAAGTTCCTCGTCCAGTTCGGAGTCAACGTTAACGCTGCAGACAGCGACGGCTGGTGAGTTCAATCAAGCAGAGTTTCATTTTAATTATGCATGCAGGAGCAGAATGTTTTTAACCGAATTGAATAGATGCAATTGGTCGGATTTGGTCGTCAAATTTTTTTTTTTTTAGTGATTTAACGCCGTGTACTTTCAAAATGCAAGATCAGCATACTTGAGATGCTGTATAAAGTCCCCATCTGAATCTCTTTTTCTTCGCGCACCAGGACTCCGCTGCACTGTGCCGCGTCCTGTAACAACGTGCAGGTGTGCAAGTTCCTCGTGGAGTCCGGAGCGGCAGTGTTTGCCGCCACGTACAGCGACATGCAGACGGCTGCAGATAAGTGTGAGGAGATGGAGGAAGGCTACACCCAGTGCTCGCAGTTCCTCTACGGTGTGTTTGCTCATCACAGTACACAACACTCCAGATCTGTATTTATATATTCAGTTCATAAGTGCCCGACTTATGAACGAGTCCTTGATTAGTGTTTATTTCGGAGGAGAACATAAGTGACTGGTGCAAGTTTATGTATGTTAATACAGCTCTGCAACTTATACCAGCATACTCCTGGAATGTCATCAAGGGGGGGAAGATTTATGGTGCCAAACCATCAATTTAAGCCGTTTGCTTTTTTGCAAAAAGAGTGGTATAAGGATACCCAACAGCAATGTCAGAAATCGCAAATCAGGGTTATTCTACCAAATACTGATTTCTTAATGTTATTTAGCCAAAGCATTAACAAAATTAGTTTACAAATTATTTTCATTCATTTTTTCCGAGTTAAAGCTCTGCAAATACATGAACTTGGGTTATTTTTGTGTTGTGATGTCATTTCCTTTAAATATACACTTTTTGTATATATACATACACTCTAAATAACAATAGTCATATTTTGAATTTAGTAGAAATATTGTTGAATGAAACAAGACTGTTCATCTTGCCAATACATACATACATACGCCTGTAAGAAAAAAAAAAAAAAGATTTTTTGTTGTCCCCTCATTTCCAGCCCTGTGATGTGCTATTTTTACAGGAGTCCAGGAGAAAATGGGCATCATGAACCGGGGCGTGGTGTACGCGCTGTGGGATTACACGAGTGAAGAAGACGACGAGCTGCAGTTCAGAGAGGGAGACTGCATGACCGTGGTGAGGAGAGAGGATGAGGACGAGGTCGAGTGGTGGTGGGCGCGTATGGGAGACAAAGAGGGCTACATTCCCAGGAACCTACTCGGGGTGAGTGAAAATCATGTTGTGTATGAATGCAGCCTTTTCAACAGTGCCGATTTTGTTCTCCAAGTTACTATTATTAATGTTGCTCCTTCTGTGTAATAGAGGTTTTTCTATACTTTATTTTATCTTTTTCCCCCCTCAACAGTTGTATCCAAGAATAAAGCCACGACAAAGGAGTTTGGCTTAAACACCCATAAAAAACAAGACATGAATCTGTAGGACATCTGCGGAAAAATTTACTTTCACACACGTGCATAGAGAGAGACAGACAGACACTGACTCAAAATCAAATGAAGAGACCAAAACATGAAGGATTTTTTTTTTCTTTTCTTTCCTGGAAGAACAAATCAAGAAAACTGAACCTCTTGACTGCAGACACTGCACTTTTCTATTCTATGGCTTAAATTTTCCTTCGTGCTTTTGTGATTAGGTCTCAGTGTCCTTATGAAACACATCTAAATCATACCCTTTAATTTCACCACCATGTAGCAGCTCAGATATTTGCTGAAGCCTCTTTGTTACATTTCTTTTCTTTTCTTTTTTTAATACAGAGGGCTAAGATAATCCTGTGCATTTACCAAAACTATGAACTGTGTAAATGTGATATGCTGTGAATATAAGCTTTGTTGTTGCTGTTTTTTTTTTTTTTTTTTGTACTAGTCATTAAAAAGTGTGTAGTTGAACTGGGGGAAAAAAATTTTAAATCACTTTAGCTCGGTTCTATTTTCTTTATAAAAGACTCGATTCAAAGTTCTTTATGTTCTTACACTGAAGTCCAACGAAGCTATAAATAGACTTTGGCTAATTAGAGCTTTGATGCGAGCGCTGTTACCGTAAGTCAGTGTTTGTTTTCCCCTTTCTTTTAAATACAACATAAAATGACTCAAACTGTTAAAGTTTCAGCATTTATGAGTTCTTGCAACAAAATAACGCATTATGCACATTCTGCAAAAAGCCTTTTTTGTACATGTATTCAGATTATGTTCTTTGCATTAAGAAACCATTGTCATTAGATTACTTGATTGATGGCGACAGCCGTTTTTTTACTTTCGTTTTCCGTAATGTCTAAAAACTCTATTATATCATTTTTGCTCTTTTGTTTGTTTTTGTACACTCCCAGCCTTCTGTATTGTTAAAGCAACTGTATTTATTGTACCTAATTTCTCATCTGCATTTCATGATCTGTAACACAACTCAATTACAGTACTTTAAACACTACACCTTTTTGTTGTTTTTAATTATCCAGATAATGAATTGTGTATTGTTTGCCTTTGCATATTAAAAGTACAAGCATATAACATTTGACATTTGATTAGTCAGGCAGCATCGAGTAGTTCACTTTTTAACCAGAAGGTGGTGGTGTTTCACTACTCTACACAAAGCACCCAGTAAATACATCTATTAAGTGTGAACATGTAAGGTTACATTTCACTGAATGGATCTTATATTTCAGTTAAAGTGTGTTAAAGCGTGAGGTTTATTTTATATTCCCTAACACTAAATCCAGGTACAAATGTTCCACCATATATAAATGTTACGTCTTTGCAGTTATCATAACTATATTTCAAAAGTAACTATTGGGTTTATAAATAAACTAAACTATTATAAACTTTACTGAAACCAGAAATGATGCATGTATCCAATCAACCAAACATGTTGCTGCACAAATTGCATGGGTCAGTTAAAAAAAAAGAAGTCAATATGGGTTAAACCATGTACAGTAGAGCCCCATTTGTCCAACTTTACAACAGAAATAAACATGTTGACAGCCTTGTACAAAAAAAAATATTTTGTTCTCCATAGCTATATTTCTTATTTATGACACCTGAATGTGGATTAGTTTTTATGTAATTCATCACTTAGCATCATTAAGCCATAACATAATGGACATAGTAATTAGGGTAGGTGTCAGTCCGGTAGCTGTCTGCTATGCATCACTGTACTGTAGCTTACCAGGTAACTGGAATCATTTTACATAAACGTGCCTCATTAATTGTATTCTCTAAACGATGGAGTTCAATTGAATGCAAAGTAACGTTAACATGTACAGTACCAGTCAAAACTTTGGGTGCAAATTTATATTTTCCCCCCCTACATTCCAGGACAATTTGTAGATTAACCATGGTTTAGGCGGCGTCAGCCCCTGCCAAGAGCTCTCATAGCTGAGCTTCAAAACCGTTCTTCAGAGAACACATCCCAGCTTAAGGTTTTATCTTTTATAGAGCAACTGGAATTTCGTTTCTGCAGCCTGAAAACGCTCGTAGGGTGATCTACTGGTGATTTAATTTTTTATAAAATAGTACAGGCTTATAGTATAGTACAGATCTATTCGCATGTTTTGTTAAACTCATCCTAATGTTATTGTTTGTAAATTTCCTAATAATTTCAAATTGATAATGGTTTCTGTGTGTAGTCATTCTATATACTGTATATATATATATATATATATATATTTTTTTTTTTCTAAGTAGCCTGCACTGTAGGAACTTCAGGATGTAAGGTATTTAACAGTCATTATTTAATATATATTACGCTATATTTTTTATAGGGGTCTGTCAGTAATTTAACAAGCTGTTCTTGTGAACTAAAACATTAATATTAGTAATTATTACTATTAATAGATATTATAAGAGATCACTTGTTTCATAGATGTGAAAACTTTTTTCACAGCTACAGTTTTTTTTAATTATTATTCTTATACCTATTGTTAGTATTTGGTTGTCCCTTTTGCCAGCAAAACACATCCATGGTGATGCTGCCGCCACCATGCTTCTCAATTGGGATGGTGATCATCCTTTCCTTCCATACATGTTGGCACTCATCACGGACAAACATTTTTTTTTTTTTCACACACACGTGCGCATATGACATACACACCAAAAAAAAAATCTGCCTGTCCAATGTAGGAAACCAAATTAATCCAATACTGTGCAATAAAGTACTGTGGAAAAAGTATAGATTACATGGACAGGTCATGTGGATGTTGAAGGGCATTAGGCTGGTGTTAAGACGACTTTCCTCAGGGCACAAGCTGCCTGTGGCGAAGTATCTGACAGGAACAGACTGTGGTGCCAGATGGCAGGAAAGGTAAGTGATCTCCATATGGCCTTGCAGATTCACTAATTATCCTTCACAGAAAGGTGATCATGTTGAGGTACAATTTTAAAGATTTATTATTATATATGTTAACATATACAAAAGCCATACACCATGCTGTTTCATTCATGCAGTTATTCAGTCAGCCAACATCAAACATCAGATGTGATCTCAAAATTGTAGAAAATTGTTGAATTTCCCACACATTAGTCCTAGAATGGTGCGAAAAAACAAAAACATTTGTTGAGTGATCACCTTGTTTATGAGGGAGATCAGCCTGGATTAAGATCCCTGGATGAGTGTTGTGACTCAAATAACCACTCTTTGCAAATGTGACCGAAGCAGTGGGCGCTTATCTTTGCGCCTTCATTGGGCACGGGTTCCACTTCCATCAAACCAGGAATCTGAGGAATCCCAGAGTGAGTCTATTAAAGTATATAAATAAAAAGTAGATTTTTTTGGTACTAGTTTATATTACATGCAAGAAAACTAAATCGCCATTCAGTCTTAAATAAATGACAGAGTCATAAAGTGGTGTTCATTTTTTAGTGTACTATTTGCGCTAATGGAAAACGCTTGCGTTGCTTACTTCATTAATTTCCGATGAAGGATGCACGCCTTTACACAAATGCTTATCGGCTCATCTCCTAGGCAATGTATTTATCTTTAACTTGATTTCATTTTCTTCACTTCCAGGCTCCAGCTGTCCTGATTTATGTGCTTTCCTGTAAACTGATTACACAGCGTTCTCTCTCCTACCAACCATTCTTAATCACTTGATATGTATGTCACAGATATTTAGTTTTAGTCTGAATCTTGTGCCATAACAAATCATGCCTGATTGTTTAGTTCTGTTTGGCCAGAAGGTGCCAAATTACAGAAAAACAAGTAAAATTCAGTTAAAAAAAACAAAACAAACATCTCTAACAAGCTTCCAATCTTCTCATAAAGATGTCCACAAGATTTTAGAGCCTTTCTGTGGGAATTCGTGTCCATTCATTCTGTAGAGAATTTATGAGGTCACTCATTGATGTTGGACTAGAAAGACTGACATGCAATCTCCGTTCCAGTTCATCCCAAAGGAGCCCGATGGGGTTGAGAACCAAACTCATCAAACCATGTCTTTATAGCCGTGTTTTGTGCACTGGAGCACAGGCATTTTGGAACTTCTCCATACAAAGTTGGACGCATAGCATTGTCCAAGGTGTCTTGGCATGCTGAAGCATTAAGATTGCCCTACACTGGAGGGTAAGGAGTCTGATTGAAACACCTAAGTTCAATAATTAACAGGTTTGGCTGAATTCTTTTTTTCCTATAGTGTATAGTACAACACTTTCATATAATAACTTTGTTCTTTAAAACTAGCTTTAAAGACGAGTTGAATTTGTTTGGTGGTGGCATTTGCTATGAATGAATACTATACAACGTAACTGCTTTACAACAATCAATATTTAGTATGAACTCTTATATTCTTCAAAACCTGCTAGATCCAGCTGCCAATGAATGAAAAAAAAAACATTTGCAGTACGCACATCTGGTGTCACTCGCTCAGTCCATGTCTGAAGGTCGTGTACAGAAATTTACCACAGAAGTTCACAATTCACTTCAGAATTCAAAAGGTAAAAGTCCTACCAGATATTTGTTCCACCCATTAACTAAACCAACTGACTCTAATTAGCACAACTCCTCAGCCAACTACTTAATGACCTCACCTGTTTTGTGCACTATAACACATGGCATGTGTTGCCCTAATAGTCCTGGACAACACTGTATGTTATGGATAGGTTTATAACCTGTATATTGATTCGATAGAGCGATAACATTGCAAAAGCCTGTACAAAAAAAAAAGAAAAAGAAAGAAAAAGTAAGTTTAATGCTTCACTGCAAAGTCATCCAAGTTTTCATTTAATCATTTACTTAATATTTCTTTCAGTAAGCTTTTTCCATTAAGAGTTTATTTCAGTAACAGCTTTTTGATGTGCTATACTAAGTGGAATTTTTAATTATGCTATTAACTGAATTTATTGCTTTGTAAATCAAAAAGATAGGTCTTAGATGGGATATGTGAAAGAGATGCATTACTACTTTCAGCCACAAGTGGGCAGTGTTGTAATACAGCAAAGGAATTTTCAGCACTGAAAATAAAGGGGTGTTAAAACTTTGTGTCACTTGTTCACTTGTAAAAATATAACATCAGCTTCTAAAATCTGGTCATGAACTATTTGTGTGGTAATGAATAAATAAATAAATATTATTATTATTATTTAAAGGTATAAAATGATCACTGCAGGCCTACAATATGCTGCTGTTATCGAAACTTTTAACCAATCAGAATAGAGAACTGAACAAATGACTCTCCTGTACAATATAAATATGAAATCTCTGTTTTGTGCCTAAACAACTGAAAAAAAGTTTGATTTCCCAGTTTGACATAAAAAGTTAATTGAGGCTCGTTAAAATGCACACACTGTAGTATCTCAACGCTTGTCCCAGGAGTGAACGAAAATGTAGCACTCGGACACGTTTCCCCGTCTTTCCTCCTATCTGTCTCTTTAATGAGGTCTGTGCTTGCAAATGAATGGGATGTTGTTATTTTCTATAGCTAGCTAACTATCGTATAGGTGTAGTGGCAGCTTATTAACGGCAAAGGCCTTGAAGCAGCGGTTACAGCTACTCAAAGTGAGGAGGACTTCTGTTAAATATTCAGATGTCATACATTTTTAGCTGTTACATGAAAAATCATTTGATGTATCTTGTTAGTTTTGGCGCATATACTGTATGCAAAGTAGTACAGTAACATCCAACCATGCAAACGCTGCAATATATATATATATATATATATATATATATATATATATACAGGACAGACCAAAAGTTTGGATTTGGACACACCTTCGCATTCAGCGAGTTTTCTTTCTTGTGTTCTTTAGCCCAAACGCGTCTCTTCTGCTTGTTGTCTGTCCTTAGCAGTGGTTTCCTAGCAGATATTCTAGCATGAAGGTCTGATTCACACAGTCTCCTCTTAACAGTTGTTCTAGAGATGTGTCTGCTGCTAGAACTGTGTGGCATTGACCTGCTCTCTGATCTGAGCTGCTGTTAACCGCCGATTTCTGAGTTCGGATGAACTTCTCCTCCGCAGCAGAGGTGACTCTTGGTCTTCCTTTCCTGGGCCGGTCCGCATGTCAGCCAGTTTCTTTGTAGCGCTTGATGGTTTTTGTGACTGCACTTGGGGACATGTTCAAAGTTTTCCCAATTTTTCGGACTGACTGACCTTCATTTCTTAAAATAATGACGCCCACTCGTTTTTTTCTTCTTCACTTAGCTGCTTTTTTCTTGCCATAATATAAATTCAAACTCTTTGTGTGAGAAGGTGTGTCCAAACGTTTGGTCTGTACTGTGTGTGTGTATATATATATATATATATATATATAAATGGATGGTTAAGGTACATTTCTAAATGTAGCATTAACAGTGACTCACTCTCACTCGCTCTCTCTCTCCAGTCTGCCTACCTGCCTGCCACATTCCAACTAATGATGATAAGTAATTGGGATTTTTTTGGAGTTTTATGTTGTACAGGTCATATCCACATGTCCTTCGTTGTGGTCCAAAAAAAAAAAAAGTTCCCTGTGGGACACATCGAAAATACATTCGGAGACGTAGCATGCATTCATATCAATATTTTATGCGACTGAGTCAGGATAAGTGCTAGTACAGTAAGAATAGTCTGAGTCTCCTGCACTGCACTATTTTCGGTAGTGCCAGGTTTCTATATTTGTCTCGGCGTGTCATTTAAGTACATGCGTTTATATTGCTCTAAAATCCAATAAAGGGGATCAGGAGATGACAAAACAATAATGAGAGACAATAGCAACATGACAATTACAGCACAACGTAATAAATACACAGCACGTTTGCATAAGCTATGAAAATTGACTGTAATTAGCTTGTGACTGGGATCTGTCGTAAGTAACAGCACATGAGAGTGTAGCTCTTTATAAAGCAGTTGCAGCTGCTATAAACGGGGTGACAGGGATAATTGTGTGTAATAGTTTGCTCTGCATCATCCTGATTAAGCCATCAATAAGACCTGGGGATATTATGCATGGGTTAACGCTCATGGCTAGCATTCCATCAGATATCATTACTAGATATCTGCCACTGCTGTAAGGAGCTACAGAGCGCTCTACAATTATTAGTACCTCTTGTAAATATTTCCTCTTAAAGAAATGAAGGCATAAAACCGGTTAAGGTGGCTTGGAGCCAACTTCAGTTGTTTCTGTGAGCAAGTGGAACCTGATTGTTGGAAATCCATGGATAATTTGGTGCCAACTTGCGGACGAGACGGATCTGTCTGTGGGAACTGTGCATACAATTACCACTTGCACATTACAGGAACTCAACTGGGAGTTATTGCCACATCCCCCATACATCCCTGACCTCGCGTCAAGCCATTTATGCACATTTGGGCCATTAAAGGAGTTCCTGGGAGGCCAGGGTTTCAGACATGAAGCATGCAATCTGGACATTTTGAACAATATTTCTAGCACTGGGGAAACGCTGATATAAGTGCATTAATGTTAAAGTGGATTATATTAAAGGTAAAATTAAAGGTAGTTTTTACTCTCATAACTGTGTTCTGTTATTCTGTACCATCAAAAGTCCTGGTTTGACTTGAACAACCCTAATAGATAATAATGATTACTTAATGATGTTTTTTTTTTAAGTTGTATTTTTGTTTTTTTTTTTTAAACAATTTTTTTTAATGAAGCTACTTCAACCTTTTTTTATTAATCCTTACAAGGGGTGCCAATAATTCTGGAGGGCACTGAACAAGTTACTAATGAGTGCAAGTTTTTCTAAGAAGCTCAAACTATTGTCTGACTTTGCAGGATTAATATGCACACCTATTTTATTTAAAAAAAAATTTTTTTTTAAACTTTCTGATTTGAGGGCAACTCTCAGAGCAGAGCTTAATCCTCAGGCAGGTTCTCAGGCATCAGGTTGATTAGTGTTTACTGTCTTCTTTCTTCTGGTTAATGAGTAGTGTTAGTCCTGGGAAGATCTATATCTGTCATAGGTTTGAGGTCTTATTAATATTTCATTTTCTTTCCCCAGCAAGCCCACAGCAGGTCTCATAGCAATTTTTAAAGGACAAAAAGTACATCAGCTTTAATGCAGTTATACAAGAAAGGGTGAAATTAACTTAGCACTTCTGTGGCAAGTTAAATAACCTAAAGAAAAAATCCCTGACAGTGCACAAGACAAAATGATCCGGGTGAAATATTCTCGCTCATCATCTATAAGACTATCCTTGGATTCTTACGGCACAAGGCGGGGTACATGCTAATCCATCACTCATTCACACACTATGGGCAATTTTGGAACACCAACCAGCATCTGCATGTCTTTGGACTATTGGACGAAACAGGAGTACCCAGAAGAAACCTACCAAGAACTCGAGGTGGGGGGTGGATGGATGGATGGATGGCTGGCCACTCGTTCAACCTTCACATTATCTAGATACCTCATCATGTGTAGGGTCACAAGGGGGCCTGGACCCTATCCCAGGAAACACATGCAACAAGCCAACACAGTACACACTATGAACAATTTGTAAACGGCAGTCATCCTACAATACATTTCTTTGGACGAGCACGAGTAAAGGTAGAGAACGGTTTATGGATAAACGTGGACTGGCCATTGAGAAGTTTGGCATCACAACTGAAAGCATCCAGCACTCTTTAGAAATATCGAGCCCAGTGGAAACGGAATGACAGGATTGAAAGGGCAGACTAGGTGCTACCGGATGACGCTGGAAAGTGTACCAGTATAGACAGTGCACTGGTGATGATAAATACAGTGGCGTAGAGGCAGAAACATCGTAGAGGAGTAAGTCGGTAGCGAGCCGGTGCTGTGTCATTCTTACATGCTAGGTGATTAGGGGTTACAGAGGGATTTGTGATTCAGGCTTGTGTAAGAAACTAGTGAGCTTTATGACTTGTGTAAGCCGTGAACAAAGCACTGAACTTGCGAAAGCTTGTGCTCATGTTAACTAACAGTATTGCAAATGGTGCAGGAGTAGAAGATGGTGGAACATTATCAAATATGTTTTCTTGCAGAAAGTGGTGTAAATGTGTGACTTGTTTCAAATGGTGGTTTTGGTAGGCAGCTGCTTTCCCCTCTTTCTGGTACTGTGTAAGGGGTCACTCCTGGTAAGGGGTCACCACAGTGGACCATCCGGTCCGCACATACAAGCTTGGCACATGTTTTATGCCAGATGCTCTTCCTGATGCAACCCTCCCATTTTATCTGGGCTTGGGACTGGCATTGTCTTCAGTGGCTGGGGTTTGGGCACTGGCTGGGAATTGAAACCCAGCCTGGTGCATGGCAGACGAAGCACCTACCACTGAGTGACCAGTACCCTATTCTGGGTATACCTAAGTGATACCAGTACAGCACTGTACCAGCCTACTTTCACCCATGGCTGTAGCTTAATAAAGTAACTAAAGACACTAGTGTGCTAGCGTCTTTCAATACAAGGTTCAACCATTTCTGGGGTTAACTAGTCAGACTCAGTGTACACACGTTTATGGAAAAAGTGTTTTAAACTGATCAACAGCTTCTTGTGTAAATGGGTGCAATAAATATTGATTATTTCCTTGTGAATTATTTTTTTGGCATTATATCCCATAAGATATATAATAATACTAATAATAATGCCACCAATAAAATTTTTTTTCAATCTATAATCTTAACAAACAGATGAACTTTCCAAGAAAGGGGAAGGACGGAGGAAGAAGGGACAGAAACCAGCACAGATCCAATTAGAGGTATTAAAAGTTATTATGTGACTGTAAAGTAAATTAGAGCACAGTATGTCCGTGTTGTTGTTCTTCCTTCAAGTTATTTATTGCTGCATTACTAAACATAGAATGAATGGCAAGTATGTTGCATAAAACAAGACATAGCTAGTTCATTACGTCAAGGTTGGATTATAAATCATAACTTTAATGGATACAATGATATCTGATGCTCATATCAGTTATATGCACTTACAACGTGTTTTGCACTTTATGCTTTCAAACTTAAATACAACTAATAACTGGTTACAGCTGTAAAGAGGCTATATGGAAGAGAATTCCAATAATCAGTGCAATAGGTGACAAATGTATGAATGAGAATAGCAGTGGTTTGCAGGTTTGGGATGGGCAGAAACTAGCAATGTCCTGTAGATGGAAATAACATGACCAGGTAAAACTGTTAACATGGGACTTAACTTGCGTTCTTGACCTGGGAAGAGGGGGAAGCTGATGAACCACTGACAGAAAGTAAAAGAAGATTTGGAAACTATAAGAAGAACACCTGTTTTATCGCTATTTAGTTGAAGAATAAAAAACTAGTTTTCATGTAGGTAGTTGATGAGACAGGATGATGGAAGGCCAGAGATAGACTTTGTGAATATGTTAAGCTGTGTTTCATATACTTACCTTACAATGTAAATTAATAAGTTTTATAAATATGTAACCATGGGGGATAAGCTAGATTAGGAAGGGGACCTAGGACAGAGCCTTGAGGAACACCACTGCTAACAGGGAAAGACCGATAATGAAATCTTCTGAATTTGATAAATTAGGTAGTGTACAGTCAGAGAGGGATGAGGTGAACCAGGTGAAAGGAGTGACAGTAACGCCAAAATTGCAGTTAAATGAAATATTGTGTCTAATTAACTAGGATAAGAATAATTAAGAGTTCAGCATCAGCAGCCATTAAGCCTGATCTTTACCAAAGGAGTTTCTGCACTATGTTTAGATACAGTACCCACACTGAAATGATTCAAAGCTTTGTCCTAATTTATTTAAATGAATTGGAGATTTGAAATTGGATTGAAATTATGAATATTATTAGGTTTCTTAAGGACTGGAGTTATTGCAGCTGTTATAAAAGATGACAGAACAAGACTGGTGATGAAAGAGGAGTGAATAATACTGAATAAGAGTTATATGTGAGGAGAAGGAGGGCACGCAGACATTTTCCAGGTGACTAGATGGAGGATCAACTGACATTTGGAATTATAATGATAAATATTAACATGCTCACTGTTCAGTTCATTGTATACAACACGTCCACTTCTTCAGAAGGAACAGCCTCTGAATTTGGGCTGATGAAGCTCAGGAGTAGGCCAGTAAACCAGGTGTAAAGAAGGGTTTGCAGTCCACAGGTGAATTGGGATAGCAGGTCATCTGAAGTGGTCAAATGCTCATTGAATGGGAGATTAATTGCACTGACAATGAATGAACTTTCATTCAGCTTTCGAGTGGGTTGAAGATGGTAAATGTCAAGGCAAGGAATAAAATCTCTTGTGAGAACATTATTGACATGATCCACATGAATGTTCAGTTAGAAAAGCATTGCAAATATTAATATTTTGGTGGTCGATAAATAACAGCAAGATACCTGTAGCAAGTGGTTTTGTTCTTGGGCAGCACAATGGTGCTTAGTGCATAGCATTGTCGCCTTGTACCTCCAGGGTTTGGGTTTGATTCCAGCCTCAGAGCCAATTTGCACGTTCTCCCTGTGCCTGGTGGGTTTCCTCCAGGTACTCCGGTTGCAGCTTAGGATAACTGGTGTTCCCAACTTGCCATATAGTGTGTATGTGTGCCCTGCGATGAATTGTCACCCAGTCCTGGCTGCACATTGCCCTAAGTCTCCTGGGATGTGCTCTAGGCCCCTCTGTGAATGAGTGATTGTTTGTATGGAACTCCCTATTTGTAAAGAAATACATTCGACTGAAGTGTGCGTTGAGACAATTAGCGGAGATTCCTTGTTATAAACTACTGCAAGAACTCCACCCAGAATCCTCCTATCCAGCTCAGTTCAGGGTATAGGATCCAGTCTGTACCAACAATCCCAGACTGGCATGCTTGATTCACTTCTAAAAAGCCCTTTTTATGCGTCCAGGTTTCGACCAAACAAAACAAGTTGAACTTGCGATCTTCATGTAAACTAGAGATCCCCACATGGAGGGTGAGCATATGTTAAATAACCCAATTTTGAGGACACCAGTTGCAGAGCTAGGCTCTCTGGCCTCTCTGGCCTAACCCTAACCCTAGCACACTATAGTCAACATAGTGTCCAGATATCCTTGCTGATCAGGGAACTGAGGACCAGACTAATCATATTATCTTAGTACAATTGTGACTGAGGACCCCAAAACACCTAAAATAAATATGTCTTGGACATGGATGATGGCCGATTTCTTGATGGAGGTAAAGAGAAGGTGCTGTCTTGGTGGAGTAGGATTGTAGTTGGAAGTGTTCGGTTGCAATGTATTGAGGTAGTACAGAATCTGCAAGAAGCAGCGAAGTAAGAGCAATTCAAGCCATAAGCCATAAAGCCATTAAGAAAGAACAATACACTTAAAAAAATCCTCATCCTCATAATACATCAAGATAGGATAAAGGAAACAACAAGAAGCAGCAACAACCAGTGACGCCAGCCTTCACTCACCAAAAGTCAGAAATTATTACTATTATTATTATTATTATTGTTTAGCAATGGGTAACTGTAGATGATTTGCTCTAAAATATACCAGAATGTCTATACTTTTTTATTTCCATATGGCTAATAGTCTGCTAATAATAGTAACAATTCACCTGGCACCTGAATTACAGTATGTAGATGGTCAATCAGGGGCTCTTTGTACCACCATTTGGAATTTCATTACATCACATGGTGTATGATAAAAGACTGGTTCCGTAACAACTCTTTACACCGCTGGTGAGCAGAGAATCATCTCAGTATGCACAACACATTGAGGCTTATGGCAGGTCAAGAAGAGGAAGAGTAGGATTCTGAGCCTGCAGTGTGCACAGACTCACAGAAAGCGGACAATTAAACACTGGAAAAATGTCACCTGGCTTCATTTTCTGCTGCGGCATGCAGATGGTAGGGTCAAACAGCATGCATTTATGGACCCAATCTGTCCTGTATCAACAGTCCAGGCTACGGGTGGTGGCATAATGCTGTGGGACATTTTTGTGTGCCACATTTGGGGTAAAACGAGTGTGTGGCCGACAAATCTGCAGTAATTTGGTAATCATATCAGCATGCACAAGAAAATCAAAAGACATTCTAGACAATTTGGGCACTAACTCAACACCAGTTGTTCTATTCATCAACCATGTGTATGCATAGAGGCGGCACAGTGGCTTAATAAGTAGCGCAGTCGCCTTGCACCTCCAGGGTCCACGTCTAATTCTCGCTTCAGGTCTGTGTGCAAGGAGTTTGCATGTTCTCCCCATGCTTGGTGGGTTTCCTTATACAGTCCAAAGACATGCAGATTTTAATCCACATTGGAATTCCCATATTGCCTGTACCAGGATAAAGCAGTATAGATGATGAGTGAGTGGATGAGTGAGTATGCATTGATTTCCACTTAAATCTGACAAATTTATACACATGGTTTATTAAAGATGTGGGGATATTTGACACATCTCTTGTTAATGCATATGCAGAATCCCCTAGTGGTAAAAAAGGTTTAATATTGGATGTTACAGAAAGCCTTGTTTACATTATAATAAATGTTTTGCATTGTTTGTCTTTCTCCCCATAGGATGAGCAATCACCATGCTACTTGCTCAAGCGTGGTATTTCCTGGGAGTGCACTGTAAAAAATACAAGGAAAATAAAATATTATTTATCAAAATATATATAAAATACAACCTGTTTGGGGTACATAGATTGATCATCCATCACTCTATCCTGTATACAGGAGATTTAGGATACAACCCTGGATGGACTCTACGGGTCCACTCACAGACTCTACGGGTAATTTGCATGTCTTTAGACTGTGGGAGGAAACCGGAGTACCCAGTGGAAACTCACCATCCTCAGGGAGAACATGCACACAGATCTGAGGTGGGAATCGAACCCAGACCCTGGAGGTAAATTGATATGGACTTTAATTTACATTCCTAAATGTACCAGAAGCTCAACCTTGCAAACACTGCCATAAAATCACCAAGTCTTTTTTTTTTTTCCTCTAGTCGTGACACTAAAGTGGTACATGGCCCTCTCTTGTAGTACTCATTCCCCTTTTTGTAGGCTTTCATTTTCAAACCCAGCCATTTTTTTCTTCACCTCTGCAATAGATCTAACTACACATAATGCAGCACTGTCACAATTTGTCACCTGCTCCCATGTCAGTGTTATATAAACCATTTTTGTTCTACTCTGCTTCATGCAACAGTGTCTCTTGCTCTTTGTCAAAGCTCATCTCCTTAGCTTTTTTTGACATGCTCCATGTAGTTCACAACAGGCAGTACAACATCAAGCTACGGGGAGTTTTAAAGGGAAGTTGTTTAACATATAGAGTGAACTGGCAAGTACTGGTGGTTCAACATGGTCCACACATAACACATTTACATAAAGAAATGCTCACAATTTGCCTTCAAAAGGTTGATTTCATGGCTATTTATTGCCCCGGTTACTTTTGGAAATGGAGTTGTTTTTGGAAATCTAATGTACATATTACAGTGTGAGTGATATGAACGCATGTAAGACATGTCATTATTCTGCTCATAGCTGGTTAGGAAATGCCAGACCTGTCTCCTATTTCTCACTGAAATGTGCCTGTGGCTAAAAACCCTAGAGTATAACAGAGTACAGATTGATAGAGTCAGCAATTACTTTATCAACCATGCTGACATGATTGACAATAAGTAGGATGGGAGCTTTTTCCTCACAATAGCTTTTGCATGATTGCACAATTCTTCCACTTCTGCATAAGAATGGTCAGGAGTAGGTCTACAGTGCATCTTGAAAAAAAAAAAAAAATATTCTAGACTTATTACATCTAAAGAGTAATATGCCAAGGCCTTTTTGTTTTTATTTTGACGATTGCGGCTTACAGTTCATGAAAATCCAAATTAAGAAATCCAATATCTCAAAATATTTAAATGCTCAATTCCATATTCAAGTAAACAAAAATCCGTACATATGTAATCTCTCGGTCTTGTTTAGTACATGCTTGAGGAAGACTGACACCTTGACAGAAGGAGGGTACACCACAGAAGGTCATAACTAAAAGGACTGGCTGTTCACAGAGTTTTCAATCATATTCTTCAAAGGTTGGAAAGGTATGAAAGGAAAATGCGTACAACCAACAGGGATGACCAAAGCCTTGAGAAAATTGTCAAGCAAAGCTGATTCAAGGACTTGGGAGAGTTTTATAAGGAGTAGAGTAAAGCTGGAGTCAGTGTATCAAGAGGCACCAGACAAAAAGGTCTACAAAAAATGGGATACAATTGTTGCATTCCTAGTAGCAAGCCACTCCTGAACCAACCAGAGATGAGGTCAGAAGCATCTTGTGTGATTACGATGTCTCTTTTCAGATGAAAGTAAATTTTGCATTTCATTTGGAATTCATTGTCCCAGAGTGTGGAGAAGGATTTGAGATGACCAGAATCCAAGTTGCTTGAAGTCCAATCTTTACACAGTCAGTGATGATTTGGGGTGCCATGTCACCTGCTGGTGCTTTTCCACGTTTATGTTTTATGTGTTTTAAGTCCAAAGTCAAAGAATTAGTCTACCAGGTGAGTTTAGAGCCATTCCTTATTCCCTATGCTGACACGTTTTATAGCGATGCCATCGCCATCACCCTTGGCTTGCTCATCTTGGACAATCTGATTATGATTTATACACATTTTCTCACATTACATACACATTTCCATAATTTTCTTTCAATTTTGTAAAGCTGCTCTGAGACAATGACCATTGTTACATTGTTAAAAGCACAATATAAATTAAAAAATGACCATCTGGCCACAATGCCAAAGTTAACACTAGCGCTAGTAATGTAATGGTTTGCTGACCATTACATTACTGTGATTGATTCTATGAATCTATTCAGTACAGTGGAACATTGGATTACGAGCCTAATTAATTCCGGAGGCATGCACTAAGACCCAGCAGGGTAGACGATTACTCACAATTTCGCAGCGCAAGAGAGAGAAAAACCATTGGCTCAGTTGTGATCACGTGATACTCGGCGTCAAAACAAGAAGCGATGATACTCAGTACTCGTAATCCAAGACTTGCTCGTTTTTCAAGTCAAAATTGATTAAAAATCTTTGCTCATCTTGCGGAACACTCGCAAATCGCATTACTCGCAAACCGAGGTTCCACTGTATTGTCAAAAGGAAGATGAGAAACACCTGACCCAACAATATAGATGTCAAAGCAGCCTGGTCTTGAATAACACCTCTGCCTGGGTACAGGCTGATCTCATCCATGACATGCAGTAAAGCAATAATTCTTGCTAAAGTAGCCTTGACCAAGTATTGAGTGCATAAATGAACAATGTTTTCAGAATCTCAGTATTGTAAAACCTTCTTAGAAAATGCTCTAATATTTTTCGAGGTAAGACATTTATTTTTTAGAATGATCGAAATGAAAAAAAAAAAAAAGTATTGAAATATTTCACATTACACATAATTAATATAGAATATGAGTTAAGCTTTTTGAATTAAATCATGAAAGAAAATGTACTTTTACACAATGTTCCTAATTTTTTTTAGATGCACTTTATTCTCACATTATAATGCATTACATTAAAAACCCAGTTCTGGGATTTTAGGAGTAAAACATTTATATAATGGTCATATTCAGATATGGAAGGATGTGTGTACCTTGCCCACCACAGGTCATGTTGCAAATGCGGTTGAAGGATCTTCAGCAACTGATCTCCCCTGATCGGGGTTGTGATTAATCCAGAGCTTTTTTTGGGGACAAAAGCCCGAGAGAATTTCCTATCAAACCCTGAAGCTGAGAGTCGGCCATACTGTGTTGTGTGCTGTACAGAAAAACATATAATTCGGCCGCCATCATGAAGCCATTTTCATGATGGATTTATCCTATACTCCAGTGATCATCATCTTTTCATCATCCATTCTCAGGTCCATTAGCTGTTTACCATGCATCCCCTGCAGTCAAGATACTCTCTCATACCTTGCTGCCACTCTACACTGCCTCATTAGCACAGTCATTCATCATCACTGGCAAGTCTTGTGAGTGGTGCTATGAGTTGTGGTGTTGTCGGGTTAGGAGGGAGACTGAAAAGACTTTATCAGCATAAGGCTGAAGGATAGGGATGGTATAAATTTCAGAGGTCTGTAAGCATTTAGTGTGCAGTTGATGTCTGGCATAAAGCAACCTAAAGTCCCTTTGCTTTGGATGACATTGTCGTAGACCCAGAATGGTTGCTTTTGGGCCACTTCTAAAACATGGATACATCACTGAATCCATGTAGTTTGGATTACAATCAGCAGATGATTCCAGATTATTTTGTGCCAAAATGGAATAATTGCTAATAAAAGTCCAGTAATTATCAAATATCTTTTGAAAGATAGATATCTTTTAATTTAAGATATTGCCGCACAGCAGTTTAGCTAAAACAATCCAGTGGCAACCTGACTTAGTTGAGAACCCATTATTTTTGGATGATACCAAACAAGTGTAGAGAAAAGAGAAAACCAGTAGTGAGTGTAAAATGTTTTTGTAAAGAGCAAATCTTATAACATGCAAATCTTACAAATATTATAGTATTTATATAAGACTATTTATTGCTGAGTCACCAGCTGAGACAAAAGTGCATATAACAAATGATGGAGTCCGTCTGAATCAGTTTCAGACAATGCTTATTTTGTAAAAAACAGAATAAAGACAGAAGTGATCCAACATTTGGACAGGCAGGAAAAAGGTCCTAGAAAGTAGAGTTACAAACATTTCATATACTGTAGCACAGTGGACTTGTCTGCTGTTATAAGATCGATACCTTAAGTATGATGACTGTTTTACAATGAGTTATTGCAGACATAACATTTCAGTGATGGTTTTGAGGTACTCAAACTCAGAAAAAAAAACTTTCTTTAAGTACTTTCTGCAAGGACACCCATCGATCCATCCGCTGTCTATAACACTTTGTTAACTTCAATAGGTATAAAGCAAAGGTGCTGCAAACAGAACAAACACAAACATAAATGTATTTTATTGGAATTTTACATGATAGGCCAACACAAAGTAACGTGTAATTATGAAATACATGTAAAATAATGATAATAAAAAATTTACAAATAAAAGTCTGAAAAGTGTGTCATGTATTTGCATTCAGCCCCCTTTACTCTGATACAACTAACTAAAATCCAGTTGAACCAATTGCCTTCAGCCACCTAATTAGTAAATAGAATCCACCTGTGTGTGATTTAATCTCAGTATAAATCCCGCTGTTCTGTGAAGAACAGAGCTACACATAAAGGACCTAGCTGTTTTGTTTCTAAAGCACCCTGGTTGTTCAGATGTTTCTGAAACTCATGGCTTAAAGCAAAGCTCAGTCAAGTCAGGGGCCAAGAAAGAAATACTGTATAAAGCGTGGAACGACCACTCTGTATCAGAACCTGGTTTGCTAATTGGATATTGTATGTTGGAGGACTCAAGGGGATTCACGCTGTTCTATCTCTTTGAGGTGCGTTTTGGGGTAAAGACTAGAAAAAGATTTCATGGTTGGCTGCAGAAGGCAATCTAATCCTCTGTCATCTATGTCTCCTTCACTGGGATTGACAGTAGAATGTCATGTAAAAAAAAAAAAGATTCACTCACCATGCACTTTATTAAAAACACTTGTTCATGTGATTAGTCAATCATCCAGGCACAATTCAGAGAATAATGTAGACTAAACACATTTTAAACCATAGCATATTTGTTGGTCCCATACAGGCTGGTTTGAGCAGTTCAGATTTCTATAAAAAGTTCACCCAGTGTTTATCAGAAAAAGAAAAAAAAAATCAATGAGAGTGGAAATTTCTTTTGATCATAGAAGTCAAGTGAGAAATGACAGACTGGTCTGAGCTGATTGAAAGGCTACACCAGCTAAAACACCACCAATAACCCCAGTAACACATTACACACACATTACTGTATATTGAAACAAAGGAAGCATTAACATAACTGGCTATCTAGGTTTTTTCTTTTAGTGCGTGTGTATAATTGTTTGTTTGCCCCATATCGTTTTACATAACCAATCAGGCTTCTTATATAATGAATTCCATCCATCCATCCGTCTAGGAATCTCTGTAGTCCAACATGGACGTGGAGGCCAGTGGTAATTACCATTGTATTCATTCCCATTTTTTCGACTGTTATAGGATCTATAAGATTATGATTCACAAACTACAGGCAATTTGGGAACGCCAATTAGCCTAATATGCACTATAATACCATGCCACCAACATGTAAGACATTTCTTGGAACTAATTGTTATATTTTTTGACCTATTGATGGATATTATATTTGAGCTTTTCTGTTTGATATAATGACCATCCACCAATGTACATTATATGTGAATGAGTTTACTATTTCACACAGGTGTCCATCGAGATAATCTGTGGCGTCCCAGGGGACCCAGGTTGTTACTTAACACACTAGACAAGAGCTACAGTACAGTAGATGAACATGAATCCATGGAAGCATAAAAAGAGCTGGATGACTTTTATCACAGTTGGCAGCTTTTATATGAGTACTTTTCTCTTTTTTTTTTTCTTCCTGAGATGACTTTTCTTACTCTATTCCTTCTGCACGTCTTTGGTCTTTATCATGGCCTCCAAGGCTTCCTCTTACAATCAATGCGCATGGCTCATGGTGTTAAGCCGGCATAAAAATGATTGAAAACAAAGCTCAAGGGCTGCCTTAAAGCTGCCACTATTTACTGGCGATCCATAATTTCCCCACAGTGGTGAAATGCCTCATAGGCTTGTTTATTTTCCATTACCTTTTCTTAAGCAAAAATGTTGGGGAGCACATTTAAACATTGACACGTTCATCTGCAAAGGAAAACATACCAAGAAGTACCTTCAAGCTGCAATTAATGTTTTGGTGCTGTGCAAGATGTAAAGTAATGTAAAGAGTGTAGAAATGTGCAGGTTGAGACATAAAAAAAAATAAAATAAATTGTTCTGAGGAAAGGGTTCATGCTGTGTAAGTAATGGGGTTTAAAATACATATCCGTCTGGAAGTGTGCATGGTGAAATTAAATAAGCCAACCACAGGGACAACATCAAACCCTCAAATCCATTGAAGCTCACAGGGAATCGAAAGGTGCAAGACCACAGGGCGACCCACTACTCCACCATGCTGCTTCTACACCTGCTCATTGATGCAAATATCCAATTAGTCAGTCATATGGGAACATAATTAACTTTGACCATAACCATACCTGTTAAATTCTAAAATCAAATTATTCAGTTGATTAATTTTCTTGAATAGGCGGCACGGTGGCTTACTGGTTAGCACTGTCGCATTGCACCTCCAGGGTTTGGGTTCGATTCCCTGTGTGTGTGGAGTTGGCATGTTCTAACCTACGGTTTGTGGGTTTCCTCCAGGTGCTCCGGTTTTCTCCCAGAGTCTATATACATGCTAATTGGCATTCCCAATTTTTTCCCATAGTATGTGTGCTCTGAGATGGATTGCCAGCCTTTTCATGGTGTACCCTGCCTCATGTCCTAAGTGTCCTGGGATGTGCTGCAAGTACTGATCCAACAAACTGTTCATTAAAAAAAACCTTGTCAACACGGTGAAGATGTTACACTATTAGCATTTAAAACACACACTTGTTAGGGCCTATAAAATTTGTGTCAGCCTATTAATAAATTAATACATTTAAACTTTTTTGCACACAAGTATGTGTAAATATGTAAGTGTGTGTACCAGATTAATGGAGTGCTTACAGAGTGCCGTTTGATCTGACACTTTCTAGCTCAGGAAATGAGATCTTTGGAAGGTAATTTGGAGCACACTGTCAAGTGCAAAGTGCCCTCCCTTAATAAATGATATTTATATGTTTTACTGCCGATGGGGATTGCTCTCAGAAATCGAATAAAATCCAGTGGGAAGTTTATTTTTTTTTCCCACAGGAAGAGATAAACATGAAAATAATGCATGACTTGGACAGTGATGAAGCGTTTAAGATTCTTTAAAAAGCTTAACTCATCCATTTGTGATGATCATGGTGGAGCATCTCAGCTCAAGGGTCCTTGGTTTGATCCTGAGGTTGGTTTCATCTCTGAGTGGGTTTCCTTGGGGTTCTCTGGTTTCCTTACAAATGCAATTAGATAAATTGATTATTTGAAATCGGCTGAATGAGTGTGTGAACGAGAGTGTTTCTGCTATTGTATCCAGAGTGTGTTTCTGCAAAGTGTTCCCAAGATAGGCTGTGGATGCACCATCAGGCTAACGGATAGGATAAAGGAAAAATAAGTTATAGTTTTTATTCTCATTGACATTTAGGTGAAAATGTCCAACTTTACAAAATAAATAAATAAGTTAAGAGTTTTGATCCCCATAGCTATATTTTCATTCTTGGCATGAAATTTCATGTAACTCATCACTTTAAATTATATTAGGCATATAAAATTATGCCTAATTAGTGGTGTGACGATTAAAGAGACTGCTGCAATCCAAGTTTCAAACCATTAGCTGTCTGCTCTGCATCACTTTGGCTAGCCAGCTAACTGAAATTGTTGAGTTTAATTACCACATAGAAGTGCAGGAGTGGACATGGGACGACGTGTAGGGTCTGGATGACAGCTTGCAATCCAATGCATAGTAATGTTTCCATATAAATAAAAAATATCCATCTTTAGCATTTTAGCTAAGCTAAACCAGCTAGCTGGTTCGTGACAACTGAGGTAAGTTCCATCCAACAGCCAGGCACTGTTCACACCACCACCACATGCCAATTTGTATACAGTGGAACCTCGGATTGCGAGTAACATGGTTTACGAGTGTTCCGCAAACCGAGTAAAGATTTTTAATCGGAAACTGAGCAAGTATTAGTTTACGAGCGCCGAGTATCATGTATCACGCATGCGACTCATATTTTGACACTGAGCATCACTCTCTCACCTTCCACCAAACCGCCCAACCCCCGCCCCCACGGCTTCTCAAACGCACAGAAACTCTGCTCGTCTCTTAGGCGTGTGTACGCGTAATTTGCCATCGACACACACACACACACATGCACAGACGCTCTTTCACCTTTTCACCCCCTCCCCTGCTTCACAAACACAGAAACTCTGCTCTGTCGCGATTCTTTTCAAAGGTAAGGTGCTGGTTCATTTGTTTTTTTTTACTTTACTTTACAGCAATGATTCCCTTAGTATGCGCTCACTCCAGGTCAGAGAAAATTATTTTTTCCCTGTTAAAGCAGTGTTTCCGTGTTTGTGTGTGTCCATTTGTTGTGAAATTTAAGTGATTCTGTTAGTATGTGCTCATGCCAGTCTCATTTTTTTCTGTTAAAACGATGCCGAGCAAAGACTTTTAATAAATGTTTAATCGGAAACCGAGCAAGTATTAGTTTACGAGCGCCGTGTATCATGTATCACACATGCGACTCTTATTTTGACACTGAGCATGACTCACTTACCTTTTCACTCCTTTTCACTTGTGTGTGGGTGTGTGTGTGTGTGTGTGTGTGTGTGTTTGTTGTGAAACTTAAAAAGTGAGGTGGGGAGAGGGAGGAGGAGTGTTACTGTGTAAAACGAGGCGAGGGAAGGCCTAATTACGCACCAACGGAAACACTTATCTGTCAGTATTTATTATGAATGAATAATTTGAGTTTTCATTATTTCTTATGGGAAATGATGATTTGGTTTACGAGTGTTTTGGAATATGAGCCCACTTCCCGAACGAATTATGCTCGTAATCCAAGGTTCCACTGTATTAGCCGGGATTTAGGTTGAGTGACTAGAGCATCCACAGCTGAACTTCAGAAAACCTAGGGGTGACGTCCCAGAAGGTTTGTCCAGTCGTTTTTATACAGTCTATTTTCATAATGGACTGACACGCAGGCGGTGAAAAATGATATTATTTGCCAGTTTGACAAAGCATGGGGATGGCCTGCCTTACTCTGCCTCTCACTGGCTTAATGTTCTTGCTTTTACATAGCATCACTCCTCCCTAAATGTAACCAAACCAATCAACAAAGAAAAAAATAGCGTACATGCAGGACATGGCTGCTTATCAGCATATCAGGGTGGATGCAGAAGCAGGTATACGCAGTGCTTACTGAAGAATGTATATACAGGCGTATACCCTACATTACACAAGTGAGTATAGAAAAGAATCACATTTTGTTGCGTTGCAACTCATTGCAACTTTTAACATCTAAGTGAAATATGTAACAGCAATCATGTCAGAACAAAACTGAAAGAAAAAACAAAACAAACACAGAATCACTGTTTTGGAAAAGGATGGTCCCCTCCTTAAAATTCTCAATGTAGGTGAAACTACATCAATCAGGGATATTTAAAAAAAACAATCAAAGGCTTTATCACTGCATGGAAGGACAGTAAAATCTATTATTAAGAAATGGAAGGTATTTAGTACAACAAAAACCCTCCCTGGATCAGGAAGTTGCTCCAAACTTAAGGAAACAGCCAGGAGGAAACCGATCAGAGAGGCAACAGAAGGCCTACAGCAACTCTGAAGCAGTTTCAGGAATTTATGACAAAGAGTGGTCATTGTGTGTATGTGTCAACAATATCACAAATTCTCCACAAATTTGGCGTGTAAGGGTTGCAAAAAAAACAACATTAAAAGACAAAGATTGAGATTTGGGTTGAAAGATAATATAATGTTCCAAAAGTTGTTTTATTATTTTTTTAAGGAAGTGATTTCATCTGCTTTGAAACCCGGTCACACTTCACGAGTCAGAGTGGCCTTTGTGCTTAGCCGAGCGTTTAAGACTGCAGACACATGTCATCTCTAATATGTCACTTTCCTCAAATATGAGAAGTCATGTCATCTCCAAGCATGGTCTGTAGAGCATAAAATGTGTTAAAAAAAAATTAAGGGTAACATTCTTGTATCGTGGCAGCTGTAGGAATGGGTGCAAAATCTATACTGCGTATAAAATGAAAAGATAATAATAATAATAATAATAATTAATTAATTCTCTATATTCCACTTCTATATAAATATCGCTTATCCTGCCTAGGACAGTCCGGGAACTTGGTGAAATAACCCTGGATGGGGTGCCAATCCATTGCAGGGCACAATCACACACACAATTTGGAGACATCAATAAGCCTACTCTGAAATGTCTTTGGACTGCGGGAAGAAGAGTACCCTGAGAAAACCCACTAAGAACATGCAAACTCCAGGTGGGAGTCAAGGTGGGACTTGATCCCTAGATCCTGGAGTTGCGAGGCCACTTTATTATTATGATTATTATGATTATTATTATTATTGCAAGAACAAGCGCAAACAGGCTGACTCAATTGTTACTGCGTACTATAGTGAAAAACACTTTATGGTTTTCACAGCCTTTTTTTTTTCTTTTTCCTAACTAGTGCTTTTAAAATTTAAAACTTTTAAAATTCATTTTAAACAGAAACCATAGAAACAAATGAAATATTGTAAAAGAAATCTCTTCTCCTTTTGAAACTTGACTGATAGCACAATGGTCTGGTTCCTGACATCCTGAGTTTATCCTGATTATGCAACAGGATCCTTTTTTCTTTCTGCAGAGGGATCACTAGTCACAATACAATCCAGTAGTCACCAGATAATTGAGCTGTATTTCAATTGCTTCACAGGAAACACTGAGTTCACACTGAGTTATTCAAGAGTCTCAGAAAATGTTGTCACGCTTCAAAGAGAACCGTTAAAGGTGATATGTAAAGTGTTTCTGGGGAGGTTAAAATTGCTTTGTAAGGATAAATCCTGGCTTGCAAAAAAATCTAATAAATACACCTGTCCAAGCTGTTAAAATAATTTCTTTTAAAATGTCATTCCATCTCTGTAGGAGAGCTTTGGTTCAACTCTACTGTAGGCATCATGACACTTAAGTACAGAGGCACAGCATATTATGCAAATTAGTCAAGGAAGGTTACGCCAATAAATATGACATATCTACAGTACTGTGCAAATGGTTTGCTGTTACAGGCTACCAAATCCCTGGAGATACAGTACAATTTATTAAGTGGTTGTTTATGTTTATGTTTATCAGTAACAACCTCAGCAGCGACCTCATTTCCCCTCACATCTGTTCCACTTACTCAGCATTCAGCATCACCAGTATACCAATCAACAGCCTGATCATCTGTCATCACCTGCACTGTTTCTCCCTGATCTTTTTCTTCTTCTTTTTTTTATACTTAAGATTGTTTTTATGCATGCATAAGTACTTCAGGAAGCCTGGATAACTATTTCTCTAGACTATATTAAAATACACACACGCACAAATGGCTGTGTCGATTTGTGCATGTTATCCCAATGTGAGTTTTCTGCATGTTCTGGTTTCTCACATGCAAGCATGCAGGGAGGTGACTTGGCTATGTTAAATTGTCCCTAGTTGTAGTTGAATGAATGACTGAATAAATCAATCAGTTCCCATTAGGAGCAAACAGGCCTCATTTATTAATATTTTCATAAATTAGTTTTGGGGAAAAAAAGGTAGAAGGCTTATAAAAAAGGTCTGAAAGGCTTGTTCGCTTTCTCCTCATGTATAAACCCATAACATATGAAACACAATCTCGACACAGGTCATTTACTTTTAGTGACTCCCACAAAGCTTCATAAATGGTCAAGTTTACTGAGAGTTAGAAAAATTAAAAGACTAGGAAGAAAAAAGCAGAATGTCAGAAATAGAAGTTATTTTGACTCAGTTCTATGCCACTGAAATTGCATAACAGCATCTGAAATTTAATGTGAATTCGAGGTGTGATTTAAATGAGGTGAAAAGAAAATGACAAGACATTGAGTAAACTGAGAAAAATATATATATATAATTTTTAACAATTAAACAGTTAAACTTTGGATTGCGAGCATAATTCGTTCTGGAAGCGTCCTTGTAATTCAAAGCAACCATATATCAAAGCAAATTTCCCCATAAGAAATAACAGAAACTCACTTGATTCATTCCACAACACGAAAACATTCATATAAAAATAATTAATACAAAATGTGAAGTAAGAATAAAACAAATTTACCTGCACTTTACCTTTGAAAGGAATCGTAAGAGAGGAGAGATGCGGTGGGGTGATTATCGTGTAGGATGACTTTCTCACACACACATACACACTAACAGAATCACTATTGGCTCAACTGTTCTTGTGACTTTAATGATGAACCTCTCTAATGGCATTTGCTTTTGCCTCCTTTTGAGGATTTCGAGGAAATTTGACGCATTAAACAGATTTTCATCTCACGCTGTTTCATCGGAACTGTTTTTTTTCCCCCGGAGGCTGTTGTTGCAGTACAGTTACTACAGAACAGTTACTACACTTGGACACAAAATTAACCATTTAAACATTGGCTAAGGCGCATGGTAGAAAAACTACATACATAGTGCTCGTGTTGCAAGACCTCACTCGTTTATCAAGTTAAAATTGATTAAAAAATGATGCTCGTTTTGCAAAAACACCCACAAACTAAGTTATGTGAAGTCCAAGGTTACTGTAAAAACTTATGTAGCTCATAACTACTGAAACCATGGTATAGCAGTGGTCAATATAGCGGGCATCCTTCACCACATGACAGCAGGCAGTGTCAGCGAATCATCACCTTTTATGTGATATGATTTAAAGTTGAGCCTTAAATTATTTACTCTTCTGTGTGTATGTGAGACACCTTTTTTCTGAAATTATGGGCTTTTTAATGAACGTCTTTTGTGCGTGTAAACACTCAAGCAAACGATTTACAAATAAATCTGTTTGCATTCATCTCCATAAATTAGACCCGAAGGATTTGTATGGTTGTTCAACACTGCTCTGCTTTCTTCTACTGAGAGATGCCTTAAAATACACTTTCAATATACAGAAAAGGCAGAAAGTAGAACATTTTATTATCCCGGGAGCTCTTGTTCACAAGTGTTTTAAATGTGCTAAATATCTGAGCTCTGAAGAACCTTTTTATGTACATAGTCATTATTTATCTTCAATCTTGAGTGGGGGGAAAAAAGGTTCTTCAAGGGTCACATGTTGTAAAGCTCTTAAAACAGAATATTACAATTACAAATCAGAAGACTTCATTAGCACTGGGAAGATTTCTGTGCGCTTTATACAGTATATTTAAGATGAACTGCTAAAATGTAGTAATGTTGGTTATGAAAGAGAGCTGTGACCTTCACCAAGTTCTTTGAAACAAACAGATCCCTTTGTAGCAGCCACTATAACCTTTTGCACTGCTCTATTCCGTCAGACTGTGGGAGCCAATCTGGGAGGTTAAGAGCCTGGATCATGTGTCCGGATGCTAAATTACGGTAGTTGAGCAATATGCATAAAAAGTCGAAAAAAACAAAACCCTGAAGCAGCGCATTTTGTCAGCCATAAATAAATAAATAAATAAATAAATAACCCCCACCTAATTATACCCTCACCTGCATGGACAGTGCTGTGTGGTCATTCCATGCTGTGTTGTTACTCACAGAGCAACATCCTCGACAGCCTCCGGCTCTCTATTAGTGTCATCAGAGGACAAACTGTGGACAGCTTGCTGTGGCCTAATGAGGACTGAAGTAGAATGATCTTCAGTTGTGAGGCAGTTCTCTCTCTCTCTCTCTTCCTGAATCATTTACTTTAAACCTGCAGAATAGTTCCCTTAGCCTTCACTTTCCTCAGCTTGACCTTTAACACGATTGCAATCTGTGAGATGTCCTGGCTATTTTGTGCCATACTATATTTTACTCTAAATGAAATACACCGGTTTCTTCTTCTTTAATCATAATTTACTGTAACCGCAATGTACGCATACTTAAGGTGGCACGATGGCTTAGTGGTTAGCACTGTGACTCCAGGGCCCGGGTTCGATTCCCGCCTTGGGGTCTGTGTGCGTGGAGTTAGCATGTTCTCCCCTGTGCTTGGTGGATTTCTTCCCACAGTCCAAAGACATGAAGGTTAGGCTAATTGGAGTTCTCTAATTGCCTGTAGTATGTGAATGTTGACCCTTGGTCCTAAAAATGAGAATAGATGTAATGGTCACCATTGGTTGGAGGGTCCTACATGGCTGGGATGGATGGATGGGTGTGTATGTAAGAATTTCTACTTACTCACTCATCTTCTATACCGCTTTATCGTATATTCAGGGTCGCGGTGGCCTGGAACCTATCCCAGGGGACTTGGGGCACGAGGCAGGGTACACCCTGGACATCCATCGCAGGGCACAGACACACACACACATACACTCACTCATTCACACACTATGTGCAATTTGGGAACACCAATTAGCCTAATCTGCATGTTTTTGGCCTGTGAGAGGAAACCGGAGTACCCAGGGAAAACCTACCAAGCACGGGGAGAACATGCAAACTCCATGCACACAGAGACGGGAATCGAACCTGGCTGGGGAACAAACGCGGACCCTGAAGGTGCAAAGCGACAGTGCTAACCACTACACAACTTTGCCGCCCTAAGAATTTCTAATTTGTTAAAAATTGTAATTAGCTGGTTAATAACGATATGTTCTGTGCTTGGCTGGTTAATATACCTACAGTATGCACTGTGGTTGGCTGGTTAATAACTCTGTGTAATGTGATTGGGTGGATTTATATGTCTCTGCTTATGATCGGTTTTAATACCCCTTTATACTTAACACATACTTAAAATGTGTTAGGTTAATGTTCACCGGAGTGAACAGGGTTCGGTTTAGCAAAACAAATGATCAAACACCTTATTGCACCATCAGGCTGTTCCTTCATTTAATGTAAACAGAACAGCTTCAGACCAGAACAGGAAATCCCTGAAGCCCCTGACATAGTGCCAATAGGAATCTAATAACACACTGCTTTTATGGGCTTCTGGTGCAAATACACTGTTTTTTTAATGAACTGCCACTCATGCATGTAGAGAGTGTAGACCCACCATTCATTAAGATTGATCACTTTACCCTCAAGCGTGCAAAGAACTTCACATATCTCGGTGGTGACATGATGGATAATGCAGCCCTTTATACAGTACTGTGATCAAGCACACAATCTCACATGGTGTAGCCGTGTTTCATATACCATACCATGGTTCAAGAGTATGGTTCCATGAATGACTGTCCATGTCTACAAAGCTAAAAGTGTACAAAGCCAAAGTACTGCTATCTTTATTATATGGCAGTGAGACCTGGCCTATTATTACCAACCTTCTAGAAAGTTTCCATCAACGTTCCTTATGGCAAATCATAAATGTCAAGTGGTGGCACAGATAAACCAACACTGAGGTCTTAATTTGACCAAAAAAACTACTACAACTGAAAGCATGGTCAGGAACACCAGAATCAGTTGGCTGGGCCATGTTAGTTGCATGTAAGATCATCGCATCTCAGCTGCTATTCAGCAAATTGGCCCAAGGCATGGGAGACCAAGAAAATGCTGGAAGGACTGTGTGAAACAAAGATCTATTGATCTTTGGCTTTGTTCCTTCCACATGGAAAGATCTCACTGCTGAGCACGATGCTTAAAGAAACCAAACAATCAAGACCAGATACCTGTCTGAGAAGCAGTTTGCCATGATGCTCAAAGACACATACAGTAGATCGACATCATATGAGAGTCCTCCATCAGCAAGAATGATGGAGGCCACACTCAACTCCACAGTATGTGATGTGATTGGTTTGTTTATCTTGGTTTATCTAAGTACTGTGTTGGCTGGTTTTTGGGCCACGTTTGTTGCACGTAAGATCATCACATTTTAATTATTGTTAATTAATGAATTCATGTGTTTCAATCAGGCCCCTTATCCCCAGTGAGAAGCAATCTTAATGCTTTAGCATATCAACACATCTTGGACAATTTTATGCTTCCAACTTTGTGGCAAGAGTTTGGGGGAGGCTCTTTTCTAATCCAACAAAGCAAGGACTATAAAGACATGGTCTTATGAGTTTGGAGCAGAAGAACTTGACTGGCCCACTCAGAGCCCTGACCTCAACCCCATCAAGCACCCTTGAGATGAACTCAAATGAAGATTGCGAGCCAGACCTTGTTGTCCAACATCAGTGCCAGACCACATAAATGCTCTACAGAATGAATGGGCACGAATTCCCACAGAAACACTTAAAAATCTTGGACAGCCTTTCAAGAGGAGTGACAAAAGGGGGACCAACTCTATATCAAAGGATATGTATTTGGATACAATGTCATTGCAGGTTTGGACAAATACTGTACTTTTGTCCATATTTTGTATGTCTATGCACCATGATTGTTTTTTTACTAAGGCTTTGTCCTTTGATTATAAAATATCATCAAATGTGTTGGTTCACCAAAGTGTCTGTTATTTATCACTTTTGGTGAAATTAAATATTTTAGCAAAGCAAATGATCAAATATCTTTTTGCAGTATCAGATCATTGCTTCATTTAAGGTAAACAGAACTGCTTCAGAACCGAGCAGAAAATCTCGAAAGCCCCTGACACAGTTCCAATAGGAATCCAGTAACAGTATCACTCAGCTCCTAGGGGCTTCTGTGGCAGACTTCAATACACTATATTTTAATGAACTACCACTCATCAGACAACAGGCTTCTCCATGGGATGATCGGGAGAGCTCTCGAAGAGCTGAAACCCTATAACCAACTGCCAGTCACTGAAACGGTAATGAACATGACTGACATTTTAAACTCAAACACATCAGCGCCAGTCAGAGTCACAGAGCACTCAGAGCTGCAGTTGTCAGTCTGAATGTGGAAACATTGTTTCATGCTGAGTGACTGATATATATTTAGATAGCTTTACATGAGTTCTTAAGTATTTGGACAGCAATACATTTATTTATTTATTTATTTATTTATTACCCCCATCGCTACACTAACACAATGAAGAAATCAAAATCTAATTCAAGTGTAATTTTTTTTGCTTTGGCTTAACATGCACATACACTCACTCACGGGCAATTTTAGAACACCAGTTAGCCTAATTTTCATGTCTTTGAACTGTCTGATGTAACCAACTGTGGAGGAAACCCACCAAGCACGGGGAGAACATGCAAACTGCATTAACACAAAGCCGGGTATCTAACCTGGCTGGGAATCGAACCCGGACCCTGGAGGTGCAAGGCGACAGTGCTAACCACTTAGCAAGAACTATCGCGTTAATTATTTTGGAATTTCAGCCATTTTATCCAAAGTCGCTCCATTTCTACAAACTCCAAAATAATCAGGCAAACTGAATAACAATCATAGTTGGGTGGCCAGATGTGGTCCATCGCAAGGCTACATTATGCCAAATTAAAGAGGAATTAAGAATTTGCATTGGATGGTGTTTATGGGAACTCTTGAAATGCAGTCCAAACAAGTACAGATGTACTGTAAGTGAAGGAGGCCTTCTTTAGGTTGAAATAACAAAACAAAACTATCAGAGAAATAGCAGAAACTTTCTGGTTGTTAGTGTCCTACAACTTTTTTTATGGACATGACTTTGCATCGGTTAATAACCCCAAGATCCAGTCATTTTCGTCTAAAATCCATGTCTATGATTTGCTCAGTGCACAGCTTTTGGCAGCGACAGCAAACATTTCCATCATTTCCGAAGGGTGGCAGTTGAACTACAGATTTACTGATGAAGGTGAACACTCACGGATGAAGTGTTGTACGGCTGACCTGTACTGACACTAATTGGTGAATATGAACTGCGGGAGTTTGACTGCCCTGAAGATACACATAGCCTTGTTAAAAACAATACATTTCAGGTAGAAGGACACACACACACACACACACACACACACATAGCTGAACAGTGAGTGCCTCTTAAAGCTCTGGTTTCAAATGCAAGCACATCCCTATATTCCTAGTATGCTGTAGTACCTCCTCTGTTTGGGGTGATTAGACATTATTATTAATTTACTGTATTGTACTGTAGTAGTAGCAATAGTACTAATAGTACCAGGAACTCTACTCTTCATGACTGTCCTCATCACACCACGCAATTGTTGATTAATTTTCTATAACAGCATTATATTTGATCTTTTACCCATTTAACTACTACTTTCAAAGTTTACTATGATGTCTTTTTACTTGTAACTATTGTCAAGAGACCTTCTTCCTCTTGTCTCCAATGATATTTTGCACTTATTTTAGTTCTAATCTTTTTTTTTTCACCGTTTGCCTTTTAAAGGCATCTGATTTACTATGTTTTGCCGCTCACCTCTTCTCCACTTATTGGTCTCACTGGGATCCCCGAGGTCAGATACAGCTTTTACCCAAATGCTCATACTGTTTTATTCTGCATACAACAACACCATCCACGGCTCTCTATAGTCTCTTTGCCTTTGTGCCTCTGCAGTCTAGCGGCACAAAAGGTAATATTAATATGATGATAGTGAACTATAATGAACCGTATAAACCTGGTTTTGAGGTCCCTTGGTGGCTGATAGACGATAAGTGTTCAAAGGGAAGTCAAAATCTTTGTAGTGGTGTAAGAAAAGAAAAGTCCTTTTATTGTAGACAGTGACAGGTCAGATAGTACAAGTCTGTATATTTTTTGTCTAGTGCATTCAGCAATCCTTTGTCTTAGTTAGAGACTGTGTGTGTGTACAGGAAGGTTTTATGGTAACTATCAAGTGCTTACGTGAAAAAAGCTGCTGTGTGTCTGTGTTAGTTACGATGTACACTAAAAAAAACTTTTTCTTCCTCTGAATCAAGGGGAAAAAAGTTACATACAGTATGTTCTGTATTATGGTACGAATTAACATTCTGCAGAATGTTTTTTCGAAGACTTTGCTTGTCCAAGTGAGGGATTGCAGGGAGTTTCAAAGGATTGAAGCGTTCATTAATCTTAATGAAGCGTCTTTCAGGTACAACCACAGGATCATACGTCTTAATAATAGAACAGACAGACACGGCTTTCATTTTCCTTATATTTGATTAATGCATTGCTTCACTTCCCTGTCTTGGCCAAGAAGAGAGGAATCTGGACTAGACTTTCTTTATTGGATTACTCTGTTCATCAAATGTAGAATCTATGCACTCTTGGAATCTACTTCAAAGTCTAGAAGTATCCAAAAAGAAAAATACATATTGTTTGATATGAGTTTCAGGCAGAAATGAACTGGATCTTATATAAAATTAGGGTTTAAGTGACGTACATAAAAGTATTAACGCATTTGGAAATTGACATTAGCTGAATTTCAACGTCCTTATTCAATTTGAGTTATGCCGTAATTAGCATTTCTTTCTACGAATGTATTGAATTTGGTGCTTAGCTTAGCAGTAGCAGACTGACTGTTTTTTACATTATAAAAAAAAAATTCTGTTGATGTGTGCAAGAGCAATAGCACAAATGTATTCAGTGGGAATTATTGTCAGCATATTTGTATGAATATATTACTATAAAACAGACTTTCTGAGTCTGAGAATTTGTTATGCTCATGGAACAGACACCGTCTCAATATGGTGGAACCTGAGGGCAGCTAGCAGACGATCAGATTAGCCTGTTTGTCTGCTTCCTGGCCTGGCCTTTGGATAGTCATTGAAGAAACCATTAAGTGTCTCTAACTAAATATTAAAACAACCCTGGATACTTTTGAAACATAATAATACACACAAGAACCCATCTTATAGAGATTGTATGCTAGCGCATGATGTTGAGAAAGTAGTCACTAATTTAATTAAATAATGTTATTTGATTATTTTTGAATAACAGCATCCCTGAGTTGTTTCATTTCTTTTAAATCAATGTTTAAATTGCTATATATATATATA
>QMIH01000171.1:655863-681291 GCA_003987875.1 Clarias batrachus
ATATATATATAGAATAATACCTACTGTAGTAACCTTCCTTAAATACATTCAATTACCTTCAAAGAGTCATTTCCTCTCCAACAACATTCAACACTACATTTCCAGTATCCAGATTGATTTACAGTCAAGAACAGATGATGAAATCACTTATTTCATTTGGTTTTTATGTCCATGCTTTACTCACTCATTCTTGAGATATTTCAGTTTGTTTATAGTTTGTTTGGACAATGGCAGCACGTTAATGCTCTTTATAATCGATGATTTTGAATGCTGTTTGTCAAGCGAGAACACATAGAGCAAATAAGGACAGATAAAAAAAATAATTGGTTGCCTGAGACTATAAGGGATGGACACATTACTTTACAGCCAGATCGACCAAGAGTCACGGAGGCTCGATGAAACCCAGTGGTGTTCAATCTTAAGTCTTCTTGTGCTGTTGTAAGTCTTTAAATGAGGCACTAGATCAATCCTGTATTCAATATTATTTAAATAATAATAATTTCAGGAATTTCTATCAGTTTAAAGTGCGATAGAAATAATTAGGTGTGTCAGACTGACGTATTGGAGTTAAACAGAATCAATAAAAAAAAAAAAGTCGAGGAGTGATGACCCATGCAATTAGAATATTCTCTTTTTGCACATCTTATTAAATAACTGTTCTGTGATCTTCAGTACTTTATTCTGGTCGTAGTTGATCTGGCTTAAAGAAATTAAATGCCTTTTCAAGATAGTACCATTTGTTTTTTCTTACTTGTGATGGTGTTTCTGATTTGTCGATGAAAGCCATTTTGTTGGACAAGCAAACCTGAGACTATATTATGCAGTTCTAGACTCTTAAGTCAGCAGTTTGAAGTTTATTTTCCCCATGTCACCTAGGCTACTTTTGTAGTTTAGCATTTAATATTCATAAAGCATGAATAAAACATTTCCTGGACCAAGAGGTATAGCTGGGAAAGGACGCTCATACATGCTCCTTCTTGCTTAATTGGCTGATTTTAAATCTTAATAAGGGACATTATTAATTAAGGGCACTCAATTGGGCCCTTATGGTCGGAGTGCATAACAGATTCTTCCCCAAGCCATTAGACTCCTCAATACCCAGGTACTCGACACGTCTCCACACACACACGCGCACACACACACACACACACACATATATATACACTGCACAAGTCCTTCTTAAACCGCTGCTAAAATTTTATAAACAATTTACAATACACTGACCACTCATAACCTTATAACCACCCACCTAATATTGAGTAGGTCCCCACTTTGCCACCAAAGTAGTAATGACCTGTGTGTGCTTGCACTGTTTTATTAGAAATTTAAGCTACAGTAGCTTTTCTGTTGAATCGGAATACACACGCCAGCCTTCAGTGCCCAAGTACACCAGTTGGCCTAGGTTGCCCATGACCCTTTAGCCAGAGTTCACCTCTTTTCTTTACTTGGATCACTTTTGGTATATTCTGCCTGCAAAAAGAGCTGCAGTTTTGGAATCGCTCTGACCCAGTTTTCTAGCCATTACAATCTGTCCCTTAACCCCATAGCACTGATATGCTATTGCACTCACTGCAGCTGGAAGTGGGTGCGATATATTCAAGAGCAAGTGAACCGTTTTTTTTCTTAAAGTCAATGTGTTGGAAGGCAGAAAAATGGGCAAGCATGAGGATTTGTGTGACTTTGACAAGGATCAAGTTCAAACTTGATCAAAAGGTTCCAATTTCAAAACCGCAATTTCCTGTGGGATGTTCCTGGTCAGCAGTGGTCAGGAGATACCAAGAGTGATCCAATGAAAGAGCTACTGTAGATCAAATTGATGGAAAGGTTAAAGCTGGTTGTGATAGAAAGGTGTCGGAAAACACAGTGCGTCACTGTTATGGTGCCAAAAGGGGGACCTACTCAATATTGGGCAGGTGGTCATAATGTTACGGATGATCAATATACAGTATTTTTGCTGCTAACTAGTATTATCTATTTACATCTACAGATTACACACAACATTTTATTACATCGCAACATCATCTTGGCGTTGTCCTGCCCTTTATTGTGCCTATTCAAATTTTTAAAATCAAATTTTCAGCCTTTTGCTGTTTGCTTATGCGCATTTTGTTTGATGTAATCCCGTGTACCTTCTTTGTATAGAAAAACATTAGTTTCTTTTCAGTGTGTGTTTGGTTGACATAAATGCCAACATGGTTTATGTGGTGTCTAACTTTCACGTACACAAAAGCTCAGTGCTACACTACAGAGAAGGGGAAGCTGAGGCATGGGATGAGAATATAGTGTATTTAAGCACACCCTTAATGGAAGATACAAAGAGCATGCCATTACAGCTCACGTAACCAAATGGATTGCCAGACTTCAGTGTGCAGAAGGAAATTGCTTTTCCACCCAGCTGCCCATTTAGGAGCAATCTATTAACTGGCCAAAAATCTTTAAAGCTAGCTGGGTGTTACAACCTGTTTTGTTCATCACTAACAAAGAGAAAAGTAGAAAGCAAGGAGTATAACATTGATCAAAAAGACCAGCCACCAGATGTGCTGTTTTTATGAAAAAGGTATTAAAAATATTAAGAAAAATAGCTTAATTATCCAGTAAAAACATGGTGCCATCTAATATTTAAGTAGTCTAATATTTGTAAATACTGTGTCTATAGTAGGGTGAAATAGTGTTGAGACAACTCTCCATTTCTTAATTTTAAATCAATTTAAATGATGTAGATTTACTTAAAGCAATGGCTTGAAGTTCCTTCAAACAGTTTTGTACCTGAGTGTCTAATAACAAAAGTGAACTAGGGTTAGGGTTAGGGTTAGGGTTAGCCTAACCCTAACCCTAACCCTAACACCTCTCCTTGTATACTGAACCTCCAACCTCCTAACACATAGTACTGTATGTCTGAGGATGGGTTCCCTGTTGTGTCTGGTTCCTCTCAATATTTCTTCGATATGCATGGTCTGACCTTGGGGTGAATGTGCTGGGATGTCCAATCCTGTTAATTATTTTTAATGCTTTCTATTTTTCTCAACGTACGCTGCTGAACTCCAATTGTTTGGAAATGGTGTAATATCCCTTGCCAGATTGATGTGCCGCAACAATTGCTTCTCCATGACCATTTATGTTGTTACCATTTGGTAGAAAACTGCCAAAACTACTGCTTTTAGGGTTGCACACCTACTAATGATCGTTTAATGCTGGGTATTTTTATATTTTACCATATAATTTATCATATATTTGTTTTTTGTTAAATAGATTATGGCACAGGGTGAGAGAAAGAGATGGACAGGTATGATTTTATCTAGGTGTGGTTGTTCAACGGTGCAGTTTTTTATTGAGACTGTCATGATGGTCTTAATGGAGAGAAAGAGACTAGAGTCACTAGTTTTTTTTCCCACTATGGAGGAAAATAGGGCAATCAATTTCAAAATTTGTTCCCAAATAAAAGGTTATTCTGAGTTTTGCTATGGGCACACATCCAACACTTTCATGAACTCAGTTCTGTGTTCAAAGCGAACTGCCAGGTTTGTTCATTCTCCATTTTCTCGGCTTTCCTGCTATAGTGTTTGAAATTGTATTTTCATGTATGTGTATTTTGTCATAAGATTGAAAGTCGCACATGAATCGAACTTGTTTACATCAGCCACATTATGAAATCCCAGTTTGTGCTTTATGTAAATAAGTTGAACTGTATTAGCTACTACATTGGTCAAGATTTGAAATTTACACAAATTTAAGAAGAGCGCTAAATCACTGCAGATCTTCAGAAAGGACTCAGACCCCTAAGGGTTTAATTATTAACAAGTTATTGTAAATTCATCTATGCATTTACGGTACAGCAACTGTGGTGATTGTTGTATCTTCATTAAACTGTACAGTACATCACCTTGTGCACTCTTATTTTTCTAATAAAAGTGATCACAGATTGTAAAGTCATAATGTGTTTTGATGTTTTACCTACACCCGAAATCTGGAGTTTTTTAAACATTTAATACTGTTGAACATCATGTGACTTCATTTTACTGCTGGTCATTAATCAAAATCCCCTAATCCTCTGTTGCCCAGAAGATCATGGGCTCTCCTGTGGTTTCTCCCTCAGTCCCACTCACTATCCAGTATCGCCTCCAGCTTCCTCATTAGGGAACTAGATTTGGATCTAAATTTAAGTGAATTAAAGTGATTTAAAAAATCTTTTACAAATAAAATGGGATTAACTTAAATTAAATTTTCCAACTTAAATGCACCCCTATAGTTATACATACAGCACCTCATTTTCATTACGCATTAGTAAATAGGTCTAATTTTTGTATTTGGGAAAAATTGTGAAAAATTGCAAAAAAAAGTGCAAAAAAAAAAAAAACATATATATATATATATAACATAAAATATGTTTGGTTCCAGTTTGTTAATTTATGTCAATCCTTTGAGATTCTTGCCTGGCGATCTACATGAGAAGCTTTCCTAATTACTTAAAGTGTAAAAGTTGCCATGGATACACACCTACAGTCGGGTCTTTATCCCCATGCCGTGTGTAGGTTGGATTAAAAAAAAAAAAAAAACCTGTCTCGAGAGCTGTTTTGTTTTTAGAAACGAAGCAATAGGAAGCGTTATTAGCACTTTTTTGGTGTATTTAATGGTGGAAGAGGATTTTGAGACAGCAGCTTTCATTTCATCCCAAAGCTAAAAGTGAAGGTGGTCATGCCTGGAAGATTCTTTATACCACGCTTGCTTCTGTTGTATGTGGGTGGCGTAAAGGTTGAAAGAGAGCAGCAAGTGGGCGAAGGTTCGATCCTGATTTATGCGTCTGTAGTTTATAACTCAGTGGGTAGAAAAGAGAATATAGACTTCAGGTTCAGGGTGTATTTTGTTGTTTAGAAATTAGAATTTAAATTCAACTTTCCTAACCTGGGTATGTATAGAACAAACTGCACTAAGATTGTTTATTTCATATAAGCAGTTTATTATATAAGTTGGTGCTTTCAGTCTGACCCCATTCTCACACCAAACAATTTCAAGCAATTGTTTTGGATTCATAGGCTATACAGTAGATAAAGCTGCAACTAAAACCTAAGCAATTGTTTTATATCCTTATTCCAGGGATGGATGGATGGATGGATGGATGGATGGATGGATAGATTTTGCAATTTTTATGCTATTTGTAATTGATCTTAACTCATTAACATTCTCAATGAGAAAAATGTCATTCTTTATTTCATTAAAGCAATAATTACAGCAATCATTTAAAATAAACAAATAAACATTAAAAAATCGTCCCATGTACAAATCTCTTCCATTTGGTTGAGATGTCTGTTCATGGTAAAAGTATTAATATATATCCAACCCAACACCCCCCTCCCCCCCCAAAAAAAAGGTATATAAAATGTTAACTTATGCTACGCAGTAATTGATAAGGTATACTACTTAATGACAATTGTGGAGTTGTTTAGAATAGCATACCCCAACCGAGTGGTAGAGATGGCTCAATCAGGTGAAGTTCGGCACATATTTCAATAAAATTTAGTTATTCAAATTTTGCACTAGGAAATAATCCTACACCAGATGCCTGGGACGAGCATATTTCTTGTCAAGAGTCATAATTGCCCAGTGGACAAAAAGATTCAACAGCCTGAAAAGAAAGTAAATACTACTTTTTATTTACTTTTGCTAACCTTAAATATTCTTATATATATATAAAATGCATGTGTTGTAGTAAGTATAGTGTGTGATTAAAGATCTCATCACCTGGTACTGCTAGTGCAATTTTTACTTGGTGTAGTATGTGTTTAAAGCTCACAGGCATATCTCTGTGTTTTTCTTTCTATCTTTAATAATTGTTTTACAAGTAGGGGGATTGACTGCTGCAAGGTTAAAGTTAATTTACTGGTAGATCCTATTGCTGGATGTGAAAAACAAACAAACAAACAAACAAAAAAATACACATATATATCCACTCACCTAAAGGATTATTTAGGAACACCTGTTCAATTTCTCATGAATGCAATTATCAAATCAACCAATCACATGGCAGTTGCTTCAATGCATTTAGGGGTGTGGTCCTGGTCAAGACAATCTCCTGAACTCCAAACTGAATGTCAGAATGGGAAAGAAAGGTGATTTAAGCAATTTTGAGCGTGGCATGGTTGTTGGTGCCAGACGGGCCGGTCTGAGTATTTCACAATCTGCTCAGTTACTGGGATTTTCACGCACAACCATTTCTAGGGTTTACAAAGAACGGTGTGAAAAGGGAAAAACATCCAGTATGCAGCGGTCCTGTGGGCGAAAATGCCTTGTTGATACTAGAGGTCAGAGGAGAATGGGCCGACTGATTCAAGCTGATAGAAGAGCAACTTTGAATAGAAGAGTGGAAATAACCACTCGTTACCACCGAGTTATGCAGCAAAGCATTTGTGAAGCCACAACATGTACAACCTTGAGGCAGATGGGCTACAACGGCAGAAGACCCCACTGGGTACCACTCATCTCTACGACAAATAGAAAAAAGAGGCTACAATTTGCACGAGCTCACAAAAATTGGACAGTTAAAGACTGGAAAAATGTTGCCTGGTCTGATGAGTCTCGATTTCTTTTGAGACATTCAAATGGCAGAGTTAGAATTTGGCGTAAACAGAATGAGAACATGGATCCATCATGCCTTGTTACCACTGTGCAGGCTGGTGGTGGTGGTGTAATGGTGTGGGGGATCTTTTCTTGGCACACTTTAGGCACCTTAGTGCCAATTGGGCATCGTTTAAATGCCACGGCCTACCTAAGCATTGTTCCTGACCATGTCCATCCCTTTATGACCACCATGTACCCATCCTCTGATGGCTACTTCCAGCAGGATAATGCACCATGTCACAAAGCTCGAATCATTTCAAATTGGTTTCTTGAACATGACAATGAGTCCACTGTACTAAAATGGCCCCCACAGTCACCAGATCTCAACCCAATAGAGCATCTTTGGGATGTGGTGGAACGGGAGCTTCGTGCCCTGGATGTGCATCCCACAAATCTCCAACAACTGCAAGATGCTCTCCTATCAATATGGGCCAACGTTTCTAAAGAATGCTTTCAGCACCTTGTTGAATCAATGCCACGTAGAATTAAGGCAGTTCTGAAGTCGAAAGGGGGTCAAACACCGTATTAGTATGGTGTTCCTAATAATCCTTTAGGTGAGTGTATTATATATAAATATGTGGAAAAAATTGTTGGTACCCTTCGGTCAATGAAAGAAAAACTCACAATGGTCACAGAAATAACTTTAATCTGACAAAAGTAATAATTTAAAAAATTCTATGAATGTTAACCAATGAAAGTCAGACATTGCTTTTCAACCATGCTTCAACGGAATTATTTAAAAAAAGAAACTCATGGAACAGGCCTGGACAAAAGTGATGGTACACCTAGAAAATACTCAAAATAATGTGACCAAGGAAATTCTTATGCTCTCTTCAAGTCACACTTCTTCAGAAAACGTCTTCAGAAAACCTGTGTCAGGAGCAGAGATCATGCTCTGTTAAACCTCAAAACCTTAAATACCACGTTTGTGCCCTTGACAGCTAAACTAGCTTTGTCTCTGCTTGTTGCACAATACCTCCTTTCTTCCCCGATGTCAGCCTGTTTGTCTTACTTTCTGCCTGCTGAATACATTTTCCTGCAAATAGAAATAAGTATACAGTAGTTTTTTTTTTTTTGCTCTTAAATAAGGTAATGTGATGCAATGATATTTTCAATGTTTCTTTTATTCTATAGAAGGTTTTTTAGGAAAGTGATATTTTCAGGATCAGTCAATTAATGCTGTGCAATTTAATAGACATTTCAATAGGAATACCTGCATGTCTGCTCATTCATGTATTTGTCCATGCAAATGGACAAGTGTTTGGAAAATGAAAGTGTTTCGACAGTGTGGGCAGAAGTATGCGGAAGTACATCATCAGGATCATGCAGACCATGAAGCCCTTGGATAGCAGTCACCTGCGTCTAATGCTGTTGATTTCCTAAACATTTCCCTGATAATGTTCCAATACTGGCTCTTGAGAATCCCAGAGAACTGTCAGAATCAATTTTCCAATGATGATCGACTTTATAACTTTTTCTTGCTCTGTGATTGAGGATGTTTCCATTCCGTACTCTGCTGTCCAGATGTGTGATGAATCTGTGACTCTTTACCAGTAATGATTGATTCACCTTCCTTGGAGAATTGGTCCACATTTTGTTTGCAGATATCCAAACGCTTCTGTTTATGGACTAAATACAGCCTCAGACCACAAAAATGAGCCCCGTTCACTGTGTTAAGGTTTTGGGAAAGGAGGATGGTTTCTGTCATAGTTATGCACCAGACGCCATACACCACCCATGACACCACTGATCAGACACACCTGTTCTTGGTTGCACCTAATGAGCATGGCTTTTAAATGTCCTATACTGTATATTTTATCATTTCTTTTACAGGTTAACACAGATCTCCACCAAAGTGTGTGTTAATGCTCCAGATGAATTACCCCTTCAGAAAAGGTACCTTAAACCCCATTTTCCAAACCCCATTTTCTTTAAATGAATTAATGCTGAGCCACACTAAACCAAAACCAAAAAGCAGAGCTGAGCAGCCAATTGGGGGAGGGGATCATCTTGTATGAAGTCACAATAGGGAAAAATTAAAGTCATTCTAATTAGCTTGTTTAAGCCCCAGCCAAAACAAAAATGGAGCAAAAACGTTTGAAGAAACATTTTTACACACACACACCCGCACTGGGCTGTGAAAAAAGACTAAAAAGTGAATTTTGTATAATAGGGAACCTTTAAGCCCAGGATTTTGAATATTTCTCTGTCTACAGTAGCATCAGCAGCATGTTACCTGCTCTGTGTGTTTTCCTCATTACCCTAATGCATGTTTTATTTCTGTAATTCATGTTAGAGTTTGTACATTCATATGTCTTTCCCCTGTAAATAAACTGTAATCTGCATTTGCACCTTTACCTTCTATATCTGACAATTAGTCAAAATGTCAGTGTAACCACTTTCAACTGTGATTATCCTCTGATAATATTGTTTTTTCACAATATGATGCATATCTGTAGCAAAGTGCTTTATTAATTATACATAATGTGATGTTATTTCTGAATGAATTTATGATGGATTTTACCTCTTGGGTAAGAAAAAACGAACGTTTTACACGTTGCAATAAAAGTGATTGATGTGAGTATTATTGCCACAGTTGCCATTAGATAAAGGAATTTTTTTTAGATAAAGGAGTTTTATAAATTGCAGTGTCTCTAACATCTATCACCTTCTGCAATCATCGCGCCACAATGCTGAAATCTACCCAGTTTAGTCTCGCTGGCATGGTGATAGAAAATAAATCCCCTTCCTTTTTTCCTCACACATACCTGAAAGTGCATATTTAACTGTAGAAAAAAATGACCAATGACTCATGCGTGCTGTTATAGCTTTGAACTTGTATTATTTTGTGATTTCTATTTTTTTTATTTCAAATAGACTTAGGAAAAAAAAAACTAAATTATCTTGCTATTCAAAGTGCTTTGCCAGTGATTAAATATCAAAGAGCTTTAAAAACAAATATGGCCCAAATCAATTTTATTTATTTGAAGCTTTCTTTTTGGGTTTGTGTGTGTGTCGTGTCTCTATGATGATATTTTAGAATCTTGAGCACTTTCAGCAATCTTACCATAAAAAATAGTCAAAATATAAGATTTACACACTGTAACAGGTTCGACCCAAAGTTGCACGGGCGGCACCATGAAACACAGACACGAGGCGAGGTCTTAGGGAAAAAGGATAATTTATTAGGAATAAATAGGGGAAGGAAAGGGTTAAAGGAGGGAGGACGGAGAGAAAGGGAAGGAATGAAGTAAGGTGTGTGCAGGTCCGAGGCAGTGCCCAGCTGCCATGTGGGCACGCGGTTGGTGGAAGGTGGCAGTGGGTGGAGCGGCAGAATGGTGAATGCGAGGCAGCGCTCCTGCACGTTCCCTTATAGGTTCCTCTCCCGCTGTCGATGGCCGGCCTGGCCCCTCCCAGCTCTCTCTGGGCGCGGCCTCAGGCGGGAGTCTCGCTCGGACAGCTGTCGGCTTTCTCAGCTGGAATCGGGGCCTTAACGTCGTCCTCCTCGCAGCCTTTTCCTCTTCAGCTGCGGGGATGCGAAGGTGGGCTCGGTGTGGAAGTAAAGGTGCCGCAGGAGCTCGTGCAGTTCTTTCTCACGCTGTCCTCAGCATGGAGATCAAACGGCGGAAATCCAATATTCTTTTAAAAGTCTCTAGAGGCACATTCCATTGCCCCACTCAAATGCCACTCTCAAACTCCACCGTGTTACGCTCTTCTCAGACTCCGCACCTTTGCTTTTATAATGCGGAGCAAGCCCGAGATCCTATTAATGTTAATCATCGCCAGCCGGCCCGAATAGGCGGCCTCGTCCCTTCGCACACCGGCAAAAGGGGTGCCGCCTTAGATTTGGGTGCACGTCCATCACAGGTGCACGCCGTGACACTGCCCCTCCCTCAGCTCCAAGCTCACCACTGCCTGCTTGTGAATAAGACCTCAACCATGTTTGGGACAACTCACGGTCTGTGCCAGGTGCCCACGTGCTCACATTCTCCACCAGTGTAACGGGTTCGACCCAAAGTTACACAGGCAGCACCATGAAACACAGACACGAGGTGAGGTCTTAGGAAAAAAGGATCATTTATTAGGAATAAATAGGGAAGGAAAGGGTAAAAGGAAGGGAGGACGGAGAGAAAGTGAAGAAATGATTTGAAGGTGTGTGCAGGTCCAAGGCAGTGCCCAGCTGGCATGTGGGCACGCGGCTGGCGAAAGGTGGCGGTGGGCGGAGCGGCAGAACGGAGCACGCAAGGCAGCACTCCTGCACGCTCACTGAACGGATCCTCTCCCGCTGTTGATGGCCGGCCTGGCCCCTCCCAGCTCTCTCTGGGTGCGGCCTCAGACGGGAGCCTCTCTGGGACGTCCATCGGCTGGGATCCCGGTTGGGATCGGGAACTTTCCCAATCAACTGTATTCGTTGAACCTTTAAAGGATCTGTTTCGAAGCACTTTTCCTTTGTTTAACTTTCATCATTTCATTTGGTGTTGATGGATTTCTGTTAATTGTAGTCAAATTAAATAAGAATTAAACCTCGGTGTGATCGACAGCCATATTTCTCACAGTAAATCATATGGTTTTAATATGGCTTTGTGGGTCACGTTGACTGTGATTGCCCTGCATCTCATAGGATTTTCCCCTCTGGCTGCTATTAGAGAAGAAGAGGAAAATGCCAAGCTTTCCTATCCATTTTAATTGAGTCTTTTTCCCCCTGCCAGATAAAAGTAATTGTCTCTCCTCAAATAATCATTTCCCTCAAGTCTGACCACAGATCTAAAATAAAAGGTGAAGTGGCAATGGACTTTATAGAGTCAATATCTTTATTGAGAATCCTTTATTAAAACGTAATTGTAACCATAAGGGCATATCTTTAACAGTATTCTCTCTGGAAGTATTGTTGGAGATAGAATAAGGATAAATTCGTCCTCTGCTATTAATAGTCATAAGGAAAGCAAACTCATATAGAACTTCATATTTCAAGTTGTCAATTCCTGACCTTATAAAACAATCAGAATTTTTTCTTAGAGTAGTATTATTCTCTTATAGGATAATGTCTAATGAGCATATATTACTGTACATGACACCAACTGTATTTAATATTCAATATTCAGTTTAGCTTAGCTAATTAATATCTATTGATGCAGGTGTGTGTTTACATTGAGCAACATTGATTTTAAAAACTTATTTTAAAGTAGAGTATTAAATCCGGCACATACTGTAACTGTTCATGTGGTTCAGTGGTAGGTTTCTCGCCTACCATGCAGATGGCCTGGGTTCAATGCCCAGCCACTGGATGCACTGCCGGTCCCAAAACCCGGATAAAATGAAAGGGTCCAGATTGCGCCAGGAAGGGCCAAGGCCAAAGGGACTCCTCAATGTGTCATGCGCACTCGGACAGCGACTGGCACTAGGACCCGGAAGTAATATGGTCGCGATTCAGGAAGCATAAAAGGGAACACATCGCTCAGTCATTGAGTTCGTTTCCGAGTCATCGCCGGATTATCTGTGAGTACTCACCGATTCGGGTTGTCTTTCTGATTGAGTGTGTGTTGCTAGAATGCGGGTTTATTTCTGTAGATCGTTGCTGTAAGAGCGTTCTTAAAATAACTCACTTGGTTATCCTGCCTGTGCGTGCTACTTCACGCTACAAGGGCTAACTGCCAAGTCTTCTGGTCCACCTCCAGTAGCCTGTGACAGAATGACTGAGCCAGCATCAGCAGTGAACCCAGCGGATTACGCGTACCTCTGTGATGTGGTTAATCGGCATGCTGATCGAGCAGCTCCGCAGGGAGGTCGTGACCCTTCGTAGCAGTGTGCAAGACATTTGAGGTCGCGGAGCTGCGGCAGGAGAACGCGACGCTCTGGGAGGCGACTGCTCAGCCGGCTAGCCCACCGCCCGTCGCAGCGGCTGCCATGCCACCCCCCCCCCACACTTCTCCTGATATTTTCTTGGCCTGTTAGGATCACCTCTTTAGAAGGTCGGCCCCTCTCCTCCAGTCCCATCACCTCCCAGACCCAACCTATTACTGTTACAATCAACAAACATCAGGCACAGATCCGATTCTACCTCAACTCCATCTCCTCTCCTCCCATCATCCTTGAACACCCTTGGCTCATTCAGCACAACCCGCTCATCTCCTGGGCACAGAATCGGATCCTTCAATGGGGGCCGGCTTGTACCAAACTTTGCCTACGGGCTCCGGCTGGGACGTGTTCTAGGGAGTCCGAGGGCCCCGAGGGAACCAACGCCATCCCGGCCACCTATCGGGACAGGGCTGAAGTGTTCTGTAAGAGACGCGCAACCCACCTGCCTCCTCATCGCCCCTACGACCTGGCGATCGACCTTCAGTCGGGTTCCATCCCTCCTCGCGGCCATCTCTACTCATTCTCCACCACTGAGATGCAAGCGATGAAGGAAAATGTCTCCAACGCCCTCCGCCAAGGTACCATCCGGCCCTGCTCTTTGCCTGCCGCCGCAGGGTTCTTCTTCGTGAAGAAGGGGAATGGTGGTTTACGACCCTGTGTCAACTATTGGGGGCTTAACAACATCACTCTCAAGAATTGTCACCCACTGCCTCTTACCAACTCTGGACGCCTTCTCTGGTGCCACCATTTTCACAAAGTTGGACCTCCAGAGCGCCTACAACTTGGTGCGCATCAGAGAGGGTGATGAGTGGAAGGCGGCCTTCATTACCCCTATTGGACATTATGAGAGTCTGGTCATTCCATTTGGACTTTAAAATGCACCTGCAGTCTTTCAACAGTTTATTAATGACATCCTGAGAGACATGCTGGGTCTGGGAGGTGATGGGACTGGAGGAGAGGGGCCGACCTTCTAAAGAGGTGATCCTAACAGGCCAAGAAAATATCAGGAGAAGAAGTGTGTGTGGGGGGGGGTTGGGGGGTGTGGCATGGCAGCTTCTGTGACGGGAGGTGGGCTAGCCGGCTGAGCGGTCGCCTTCCAGAGCGTCGCGTTCTCCTGCCGCAGCTTCGTGACCTCAAATGTCTTTGACGCTGCTTCGTCTACCTGGACGATATTCTCATCTACTCATGTTCCATCAACGAACACATCCAGCATGTCAGAGCAGAACTTAAGAGATTGCTCATCCATCAACTGTACTGTAAGTTGGAGAAGTGCGCTTTTCACAAGCACTCCAGCACGTTCCTAGGTTTTGTCATCTCGCCCCAGGGTGTGGCCGTGGACCGGCAGAAGCTAGAAGTTGTGCGTCATTGGCCCCTACCCAAGACACTTAAGCAACTTCAAAGGTTTCTCAGGTTTGCAAATTTCTATCGTCACTTTATCCAGGACCACAGTACAGTTGCAGCTCCTTTAACCGCCCTGACCCAACCCTCTTCTCATCACTTTCACCTCAACTCTGCTGCAATCTCTACATTTCATGAACTCTGCCACTGATTTATGACTGCTCCTGTTCTCTCCCAGTGAGGTCCAGATCAGAAGCTACACCTTTGTAGTTTCTTCTCCAAAAAATTTTATCCCACGCAGCAGCGATACGGAGTAGGGGACCGCGAGCTGCTGGCCATTAAGTTGGCTTTGGAGGAATGGCGACACTGGCTCCAGGGCGCCAGAGAGCCGTTCATCGTCTGGACCGATCACCAAAATCTCATCACCATCCAAAGTTTAAAACAGCTTAATCCATGACAGGTGCGGTGGGCACTGTTCTTTGAACAGTATAATTTCCATCTGTCTTACCACCCGGGGTCAGAGAACACTAAGGCCGACGCCCTCTCCCGACAACATGAGGAAGACGCCCCCCGGGCAGACCCTGCTCCTCTTCTCCCACCATCAAAAATCATCCCACCACTCTGTTGGGATTTGGAGACGAGGGTCCGCCAGGGACAGGTCACGGAGACCGAACCGGCAGATGTGCCACCTGGACGACTCTATGTACCCCACACCCTAAGAAGCGAGGTCCTCCAATGAGGCCACTCCACTCCATTCTCCGGCCACCCAGACATGGGGCACACCAAAAAGTTCATTTGGTGAACCTTTTGGTGGCCCACCATGACCAAGGACATCAAAGAGTTCGTCCAGGCGTGCCCAGTGTGTGCAAGGGCGAAGGACACAAACCAACCAACTTCTGGGGAGCTTCAACCACTCCCCGTTCCCTGTCGGCCCTGGACGCACATTGCCCTCAACTTCATCACGGGCCTGCTGGTCGTCGTGGGAAAAAACACCATTCTAACCATCGTAGATCGATTCTCCAAAGCTGTGCATCTGGTGGCCCTCCCCAGACTCCCGTCAGCAAAATGGACAGCCGAGCTGATTTTAGAACACGTAGTCCACCTGCATCGGTTCCACAAAGACATCGTCTCGGACAGGGGGCCCCAGTTCACGGCACGGTTCTGAAAGGTCTTCTGCCGTCTGATCAATTCCACCTGCAGTCTGTCATCTAGATACTATCCTCAGACTAACGGTCAGACCGGACCAAGCAACAACTGGAGCGCTACCTGAGGTCCTTCATCGCCGATTGCCAGTGCTCCTGGGCCCGCTATCTCATTTGGGGAGAACTTTCACATAATCTCCACGTCTCCTCTGCCACCAACCTAAGCCCATTTGAGATATGCCACGGTTTCCAGCCTCCGATGTTCGAACACCAAAAACCAACAGTTGGTCCGAAGGTGTCAACGGATATGGAGTCAAGCCAACATCGCCATTCACTGTGCCAACCACTGTTACACCACGCAACATCGCCGTCGACACCCTCCGGGACGATTGTACAATGTAGGTGACAAAGTCTGGCTGTCTACGAGAAATCTGCACCTCCATACTGAGTGCAAGAAGCTATCACCCAGGTTCATCGGTCCTTACCGCATCACCCTCCGTATCAACCCTGTCACCTACCGCCTGCAGCGCTCCGGATCCATCCGGTATTCCACACCTCCCAGCTCAAACCCTTCATCACTTCACCAATGGTTTTACCCATCCACCCTACTCCTCTTCCCCGAATCATCGAGGGTGGTCCCGCTTATACTGTACACCGGATCCTTGACTCACATCCGGCAGAGGTATGCAGTACCTGGTTGACAGGGAGGGCTACGGCCCCTAGGAGCGATCTTGGATTCCGGTCCGGTTCATCCTCGACCCCGAGCTCATACGGGACTCCCGTCGTCGGTCCTGAACAGGGGACCTGTCATGCGTACTCACACCGCGACCGGCACTAGGACTCGGAATTAATACGGTCGCATAAAAGGAACCAAGATGGGGCTTCACATCGCTCAGTCATTGAGTTCGCCCATGCCGTTTCAGAGTCATCGTCGGATTATCTGTGAGTACTCACTGATTCGGGTTGTCTTTCTGATTGAGTGTGTGTTGCTAGAATGCGGATTTATTTGTGTAGATCCTTGCGCTTCGTGTAAGAGAGTTGCATGTTTATCCTGCCTGTGCGCGCTACTTCCGCGTTTGGGTTTACCGTGCACGCTACAAGGGCTAACTGCTAAGTCTTCTGGTCTACCTCAGGTAGCCCGTGACACAACAGGAGCAGCTGGAAGACTAGCAACAACATAACTGTTCATAACATTACTTTTATTCAACATTTTGATTTGACTTATGGTGCAAATTATGCAAAAGTTCCGATAAAGTCTGTCCCGCTGTCAATTTAAGACGTGCCCACAGTTCCACCTCTTCTCAACATTTTTATTTAATTTATGAATTTCTGTCCAGCCATAATCCAGACAGACAAAGTTTTCTGAGACTGGTTTCAGGTCCTCCAATATATGAAACGTAAAGATATCATTCTGACTAATGTACAGACAAAACCTTTCTTTTATTTATATAGATTTTGTTTCAAGTGGTGAATTTCCTTTTTTCCAAAAATCATTCTCAAAATGTACATTCGAAGCCTATTCTAACACTACAATAATCATTTATAAATGATTTAAAATGTAACATGAATTTAGTTTCAGCTGCAGCAAGCTCCACTGAGCTCTGCTCTTTACTATGCTCATGCATTGTTCCTAACAGCTCTTACATTTGGCCCACACCCACTGCCAGCTCTTGTGAATGCTCTGCTGGGTGCTGTTCTTACTTTTGTTGCACTACAGAGGAGCTTTGCCTTCTGTTGCCTGCTGGGTCTCACTCTCACATTGGGTGTACGTATCACTCCCAATGCCAGTCCTGTTTGCTTAATGGAAGTCCTGGTAGCGTTGCTTTCATAGCCCGCCAGACATGTTCCCCATGTTATAATTATTCATAAACTATTTGGGCATAGCCAAGCTTGGCAGCATAAAGAACTCACCATTGTGCCCTGAAATGCAGAAGATTAAGAAAAAGGTTTAAAATAAACATCAACAATTAAGAGGGTTTATGAAAGTATTTTTGTAAAATACTTAATAGCATCTAAAACAGAATCTCCATCTTCTATTTCTTTGAATGATAAGAATGTTGCAGGAGATAACTATAACATTTTTGTTATTTGGTTTTGTATGCCAGAAACATGACGTCCCATTCAAAAATGTTAGGAAGTAGAATTAAAAAAACAAACATAATCCATTTCATCCTGTTTACTGCTGTTCTTTTATTCATCATAGTTTTTACGCTAGACAACTCAGTATGAAACATTCAAAATACAGTGGAACTCTGGATAGTGAGTAACTTTGTCTGCGATCGTTTTGCAGGACGAGCAAAATTAGAAAATAAATTCTAACTTGATAAATGAGCTAGGTCTTGATATACTGCCGGTTCAGCAATGGCAGCAAACGCACTTGTTGGCACGATTGTTGGTTATGCTCAGTCTCAGTGCATGTGCGTTACTTGTATAGTCAACATCAGTACATGCATGTGCTGTTTATTATAACATTGTGACCATGTGTGTGTGTGTGTGTGCTTCATTTTTTTTTTTATATGAATATTTTGGGGTTGTGGAATGAATCATATGAGTTTCCATTATTTCTTATGGGGGAAATTCACTTTGATATACAAGTGCTTTGACATACAAGCATGTTTACGGAACAAATTATGCTCACAATCCAAGACTTAACTGTAATTAAGGCTAGGGACAATGTTAGGCTAAGGGTTGTACTTTTTTTTTTTTTTTTGGAATTCAACAAATTTGCTCCTTCTAGTTAGAATTTCTATGGATTTTCATGTATAATTGCTAGACAAGTAGAGAAAAAATCTGAATCCTTGGGCTAAGCAGCCTAATAACAAGGATGGCAATACGAAAGAGTGGCGACAAAGTGTCTTGTACACTTTTCATTCTGACAGTGTGGATATGAGTAAAAGATACTAACAAAAGGACAGACCTTCAGTTAATGAGACAGGCCATCAAACATGCAATGATACATCCAAATGTACAGAATATGAAGTGTTTGCCCATGTGACCATGACTAGAATTAGGATGTAATCTTGAAACCCACCAATTCGGTTGTCCAAACAGTCCCAATACCCACAATTTACAGAGCTCAAGATCAGTTGTCTTGATTTGCTGTCACTGACATGAATGACTAATACCTAGCAAAAAAATGTGAACATTTTTTAACCTTTTTCTGCTTATCTTATGGGGAAAATTACTGCCCACCAATGCAGGGCTCACTCATGAAGAGAGGAAGGAGGGTTTCTCCTCAGCAGAGATCATGCCTTATGAGCTATCCCAATAGAAGTCATTTGTCAAACAGACAGCTTTGCCTGTAGCTGGAGCACATGTGTTGCTTTAATGGACTTTCAACCAGACACATTGTTAAATTAGTTCTTTTTGTGTAGGGTTCTTTTTTTTGTTGTTGTTGTTGTTTTGAAAATGGATCTTCACCTCCAAGCAATGCTGTAGACAACTGAGGAAATGTTGTTTACTAAAACTTTCAATACTTACTTATGATTACTGGTTCTCGCTGGAAAGCAGGACAGAATTATACATGTGGTACAGTTTTTCTAGAGTTTTGTATGTATATCTGAGGCATAAATTACATTGAAATTATTCAATGTAATTATATAAAGCTCCAATAATTTCATTACATTGAAATTATTGGAGCTTTAATAAAAAACATCTCACATTATGAAACAGTTAGTTCCAACCGAGTAATCTGATTGGCATTCCACAAGTGCTGATAATAGAGCATAACAACCATAATTGGGAGAATTAAGTATATGTATCACTCCACATCACAGGAGATATAATAATTATGAATTAAACTATCAGTCGCCAGCATGGGTGAAAAAATATCAGTATGGTCTGCTAGGAGCAGTCCTGGAAGCAGAGAAAAGCAGATGCCTGGCAAAACTCACTCACTCACTCATCATCTATATCGCTTAATCCTGTATTCAGGGTCACGGGGGGCCTGGAGCCTATCCCTGGAGACTTAGGGCACATGGCCTACCAAAACTCACATTTAAAATCATTCATGATCACACGATCACAATTATGAGGAACTTTCAGCAAAAAATAACACATCTGATAACGTTATGTCATCTTACAGTTTTCAAACATTTCACAAATGTTTCCTCCATGTTCCCCAATGTCTAAACACAATACCCTTTTCTAAAGCTACATAAACACAACCACACCTTCTCACTTCAAAACTCAAACGTTCACACCAAAAGAGCAGCTCGAAGCTTTCAAAAATGTAAACACTATACACATCATTACACACTACAGCAAAACAGTTGAAAACACAATGCTCAATTTTGATCAAACTTTGTTTCATAACTGCCAAGGCATATTTTTAGAAACTTTACAGTAACGGATCTTCTTAGATCTCTGCAGAGGATACACCACAATCACTGTGCGGCATCATGCCGCTGAGCTGCATCGGGCCACATGACCTCATCCACATCGCAGGCTATATTGTCTCTTGCCAGGCACCACCACGATGAGAAGAACTCCTCTATAGGGTTCAGGAAAGGGGAGTAGGGTGGCAGACAGACGTTTAAAAAGTGCTTACTGTTGGTGGTTAACCACTCTCTGATTTGCTTTGTTCTGTGGAAGCGGACATTTTCCCAAATGATCACATAAATGTTATGTGCAGACCTAGGATGGTGTTGTTGGCGGTCCAGGAGGATGTCTTTTAGCTCCTCTAGGAAGGTGAAGAGACGTTGGGTGTTGTAAGACCTAAGGACAGCATGCTGGTGGACAAGCCCCTCCGAACCCATGATCCATGATCTCAGTGATGGCTCTTTGGCAATGATGTTAAGGCCTCTTTGCCTTCGTTTCTGCAGGTGGAAGCCAGCCTCATCCAGGAAGAGGTACTCATGAGGTCTGGCCATCGCGTCCAACTGTAATATCCTCTGTGAAAATGTGAAAGTGCACAGGTGTTCAGAAGTAATGTAGGCCACTGAGCAACACAGTATGTCCACTAACTGTACTGTGAACATGGATGTATACTTACTTGCACATACTCGTAACGTAGGTCTTTGTGATGCGCAGAGTTGCGCTCAAAGGGAACCCTATAGACCTGTTTCATCCGCATCTTTTGCTGCCGGACATCATCAATGCTCTCAAAGTTGACATTATCAGCAATGACTTTGTCTCTGATCTCCCGGAATCTGATGAGGTTGTTCTCACAAACAATATCCACAATGAGGGTTTCTTGTGCCACTGTTAATATGGCAATCCCCCCCCCGACAACCCCCCACCCCCCAACCTCTATGTGGCATTCTTTCAACTCTAAAAAAAGAAACATGTGTTGTCAATTGACAGGTTTTACAATAACAACTGATTTGAAACCAGTAGACTACTTTCACAGGCTGGTAAAACTGTATTGTGACAAAGAAAGCAATAGAGTACAATACCTGTTGTGTTGTCTGAATGCCCTGATAATGGTGGCCACGGTGAACCTACTCAGGTTTGGACGGACTTATAGTACTGCTTCAGCCATTGTCATGCCATGGAAAATGACATGGCCAATGACTGTTGCTCGCATCTCGTCCGTAATGATGGTGCAAGGTTATCTTGCTCTCCCTCCTGGACCTTCTCCTCTCCCTCCTGGGCCTCCTCCGCTTCCTCGTTGGCCTGTTCCTCTTCTTCCATGGCCAGCTCTTCTCCCTCTTCTGACACGAATTCCTCTTCCCCTGCCTACATCCATTGTGTTTTCTGGCATCTTCAGCAAACTGTGCACTCTGAACTTGCTTTTATACATGTGGTCACAGCATTAGCAACAAGAGTCTTCATTTTTGAGTCGTTGTGTGTAATGAATGACGCCAGGTGTGTTCATTGTGTTTAAATATTGCTGACTGCGGCAAGCATTTTGCATCACATGAGCCTTCATTTGAGAATATGTGCAGAGTTCTTTTGCAACTTGTGTTTTAGCCAGGAAAAAGTGTGTTTAGAGTTATGAGAACAGAGGATTGTATTTTGTGAATTGTGTCTTCATGTGGAATGTGTTTATGTAATTGGAAAATGATGGCTGGATTTAGTAAATGTGTTTAGACAACTGGTCATTTGGTTTAGAGGATTGGCTTTTGTGTTTTAGCATTTGAGAAAAACTGTAAAAAAAAACATGTTGAATCATTAGTAAGTACAAACTTACTTCTTTTTATTGTGTAAAGCTGCTTTGCGACAATGTCAATTGTTAAAAGCGCTATATAAATAAAATTGACTTGACTTGATTAGTGTTTGCTTCTATATCATTCTAAATCACCATAAGCTGTAATTCTTACTAGCTTCTAATACATGGCTGAATCCCAAATCGCCCTCTAACCCCTACTCAAGGGCACTGCTTGGTGTGTGAGACAAGTGATTGTACGCACTACATAGAACATTAGCTTGACATTTTATGCCATTTGGGATGTAACTCCAGGAGTTATCTGATATACCAAGGCAGAATAAGTGTAAATATAAATAGAAACTTACAAGATTTACAGCACGGTCTACAACCTTTTGCCTACATTGTACCAGTAAGAATTTTAAACTAGAAAAAGTGGGCATATTGTTACTTGTATAAATGCAGGTTAAGATATCGATCAATAGTCACTACAATAATTTAGTGTAATTATAAAAAAAATAATTCATCCACTCTAACCAATCATCAACTCATACATTATTTATAATAATTGGACGCATTTGGCTTGTAGCCAGGAAAACCTTTTGACCAACCAATGGGTAAGGTTCATAGTTGGGTGTGCAATAATAACTTTAATATTCTAAAAACTGAACTCCATACTTTTAGTGTTAATGAACTTTATATCTGCATTTGAGAAACTCCCACACTGGGATACATTACGTACATACTGTACAGTACATTGTACTGTATATAAGAGTCGTGTTTTTCTAACATGGACACCGAATGAGGCAGAATGGAGTTCAGACAGTCCAGTATTTGAAAAGAATTTCATATGCCACTGAATTACCAACTGAGATTTTGAAACACATGAGCCCTTCCTGAAGAATAGCATAACAGTTATTAAAACCCATACTGTAATCTTTTAAATATGTTTTAAAGATTTTTATGAATATTAATTACAAGCATGACACATTACGTTGTGTATATCAGTCCAGTCGGTGTATACATGACCAGTTTCAGGGAAATGTTTTTTTGTTTGTTTTTTCCAAGCCACACAGTGACCTATAAATCATTTAAGCACAAAAGCATCAAACCCAGTAATAAAACAGGTGCAGATGATGTGAGCTGATCAGGCCGGTGATTAGTGTACTGGTGATGCTGAATGCTGAGTGGGTTGAACAGATAAGAAGGGAAAAGATGTTGCTGCTCAGGTTGTTACAAAAGTAACAGAAATGAAATGTTTTATCATTAATTCAATTCAATATAAAGAAATAAGGAGTGGCTCAAGACTTTTGCACAATGAAAGTCTTGACAGCCATGTGCAGTTGAAATACACATTTCAGGTTACATGGTTACTCTGACGTATTTGAAAGTTGCTTAGCAACAATATGACGCTAGAGATACTGTGTGTTGATGCACAGCATGGTTCAATCAGAAACTGTTCTACCTGAAGAAAGCCTTAGTTGTCATTTTTTGAAGCATCCACTATGCAACATATTTAAATCTTGAATGAGAGACTGACTAGACTAGTCATTGTCTGGTTTAAAAATAGTGCGGCTAGAAGGAGCGCTATCACATGCATGTTGTCTGCTGCGATTGTGACTGAGAATGCTGCTAGAAATGGGTGCGCATACTGTACATTTAGGTGCATATAAACAGGAACACATTTCATTGTTCGTTGCAGTTTATCAAACATTATTTAACAATGCACAGACAGACCAAGATGCAACAATCCAGCGTGGTTAGCAAGTGAGAGACATACAGGACATCTGTTATTGCTGACATTAATCAGAAAAATACTGGTTTACTCGATTGTTGTTCCTGCAGTTCACTTTTATTGAGTTTTTTTTTCTTTCTTTCTTTCATGTCCCAGAGGATAATCATTCTTCATCCTCTCAAAATTTGTTCATTGACAGTTACACCGACATACAGTAATTGGATGGTTTATTTTGCAAAGGCAAATGCGACATGTGCTGTGAGCCCATAGGAAGGTCCAGCTGTGGTTGTCATGACGCTGTAATGTAAATCATCCCGCCCTCACTTGTCTCACTCGAAATGATACAGTAACTTGACAAAATAGACAAATTAGGCCTATTGGGAAAAGTGCTTTTAGTTTGTTTGTTCATTATGTGTTCATGCAGGTGCTATGTAGCAATATGGACCACTTTCTTAATTAATCAGTTACCTATCAATAGTAAAGCTGGTTTCGACATATGAATTACAATAGAATAGAAGAAGACCCAACTGTTTAGCATCGTGAAAAAAATCCTTTAGCTTCTCTTTCGCAGTGCGATATAAATGGATTTTCTAAATCTCCCTTAAAACCTGAATTGCATTGTTTTTTCCCCATACAAAAAGCTCATTTTGAATACAGTTTATAGTTCAGATGGTCCCACTGAGCCAGTATTTACAATACCTTCAGCAACATGCATGAGATTTTTTTTGTGTTTAAAATGATGTCACAGAGCCAAAGCTTTTCGCCTGCTCAGCCAAGCGTGGAAACACATGGTCGCTCAGGGAGCAGGCGCTATTAATAGAATCCATGCAGCCCAGTCACTCATCATTATTGGCTTATTATGTTCTGCTGGTAGATGCAGGCACTAAATCACTTTCTGTAATAAGCTGGAGAGTGCCAGTGGTGCATTTACATTCCAGACACTGTCACAATGCTGCCTCGGGGGTGTGTTCAGCCAGGGTTTGGATGACTTATGTGACTGACACATCTGCTTCATGGGTGTAATTTCAACTTTCTGATATCGGAATTATGCTCAAGACGTTGATCCTTTTAAAGGGCTAAAGATCCTTAAGAGTAGATGGACAAAAATATCTAAAATGTGAAGTAGAATTTAAGACTGTGCTCTAACTTGGATATTGCACACGTTTCTTTGATGGCACTTGAAAGTGTCACCTTTTCCTAGAAAATCCTAAAAATAAAAAAAAATCAAGTAGCGTTCCAGTAAAAGCACATTATACCCCCTGTGAAGGGTGATTATTTGGGTTTGTTTTGCAGGACCTGGACATCTTGCAGTCATTGAGTTGACCATGACCTCCCCTGTATGCCAGAATTTTCTAGAGGCGAATGTGAGACCATCTGTCCGACAGCTAAAACAAATCTGGGTCATGTAACAGGACAATAATCCGAAGCACACCATTTAAATCTACATCAGAATGACTGAAAAATGAAACAATCAAGATTTTTGGAATGGCCTAGGCAAAGTCCAGATCTTAACCCAACTGAAATAAAAAATAAATAAAAAAAACTGAAAAAAAAAGTTCTATGTTCATCTGAGGTTGTATTTGCCTAATACTAAGACCCGCAACGATCAGATGATTTTTATTATGTTTTTAAACCAAAAAACATAGAATTAACAAAGGGGGGTTCTAACTTTTGAACATGGCCACATATGAACTGAACCTTTTCTGAGTAAGTTATTATATATAATTAGTATTTTTAATTAGGTATTAACCTACTATAGCTAATAAACTATAAGTACAGTAGTTTATTTAGTAGTAGTAGTAGTAGTAGTTTGGAGCTCCACAAGGCTCTACTTTAGGGCCCCTTCTACTCACTGGCCATTTCATTAATTACACTTTGCTAATACTTGGTTGCACCCCATTATGCCTTCTTTGATGCATAGATTCAATGGGTTGCTAGAAACATACTGTAGCTAAATTAAATAATTGAAACAATGCTCAATTGGTACTAAGTGGTCTAAAGTGTGCCAAGAAAATATCAAGCCTGAACCATTGATACAGTACAATGCAGGATGGATCCATGTTTTCTGTCATGGCAGAAACCAAGACTCATCCGACCAGGCAACATTTCTTCCAGTCCTCATTTGTCTAATTTTGGTGAGCCCATGCGAACTGTAGCCTCAGTTTCCTGTTCTTAGTTGACAGGAGTGGCACCTGGTGTGGTCTTCTGCTGCAGTAGCCCATCTGCTTAAAGGTTCGACATGCTGTCAGAGATTCAGAGACAATCTTCAGCATACCTCAGTTGTAATGAGATGTTACATGTTGCCTTTCTATCAGCCCGAACTATACTCCACTGACCTCTGGCATCAACGTGGCATTTTTGCCCAGAGAACTTCCACTCGCTTGATAGTTTCTCTTTTTCAGACCGTTCTCTGTAAAATTGTCCAGAAAAATATCTGTACATCAGCAGTTTCGGAAATACCCAGAGCAGCCCATCTGTCACTAACAACCATGCCATGTTCAAAATCACTTAAATCATCTTTCCTCCTCATTATCCTGACTATGTCTACTTGTCTAAATGCACTTACTGCAGTTACTGACATGTGATATATATATATATATTCATATTTTACAACAGTTAATTCTGACTGAGTAATTTAATCGGATGAGAGGCATTGT
>QMIH01000171.1:681308-693247 GCA_003987875.1 Clarias batrachus
ATATATATAGAATATATATTAGTATTAATGAGCCGTTGAACAGGTGGATTGAATGACGTGGCCGGTATGTATGTATGTTACATTTAAGTATAATGTTTAAGTATAATTAATCTTAAACATGGCATGAGCACAACGTCTGCTTCTCTGATGACACACAGATGTATGTTTCAGACGCCTGAATGATGGATGACAAATAACCGTGTGTATACAGAGTGCAAATTATTATCAGCTTCTGCTTTGCTGATGACGCATCGGTGTAGTCATCGGTGTAGCTTCTACTGTATTTACTTATTTGTCATCTGTCAAGTTGTTTCAGTGAAACCTACAGCTGTGTGTCATCATACAGTACCAGATGACAGACCAGTTTCATAATGTTGAAGAATGTGTACAGTTAAATACATCCGAAACCAGATGAAGGCTGTCTTTCTCTTATTTGCCAATTCCAAGAAGGCAGAAGTGTGTACAAGGTTTCTGATTATGTAGTAACTTGTAACAGCAGTGAAAGACCCTTGGTGTTATTGCTGAGAAGTTTCAGTGGATGTTTGCACAAGCTATGCAGCACCTATAATAGGACCTATAATAGAACAGGAAGGTTTGGAGATATTTCCAGATTCTAAATTTACTTGCATGTTATGTTTGCTTGCCCTAAATAGTTATTAGTCAGGCATATTCACAGAGGTCAGGACAGGTATGTGAAATAGCAATAGGAAAAACAGAGACAGACAAAGTGTAAGAAATGACAATGAAGACAGATTATTAAAAAAAATGGAGAAAAAGGGTGAAAGATAAACCTGTCATGTAAATGGAAACACATTAAGGGAGCCAAGAGGAAGGATGAGATGAGAATAAGAATAAAAATTAGATCAGCATGGGTGTGTATGTTTTTCCCCCCTTTTTTAAGTCACATTTTAAAACCAGATTTCATTTCCCTAAACTTGCCTAAAAAGTCATCAATCCATCAAATGGGTTTATGAAGGGCTGTAAAAGCAGGATTATAAGTCTTTTAAGTGTGTCTGGGATGGACCTCAGATTCACCATGACCCTAACCAGAATACATCAGTCACTGAAGAAGAAGAAAGAAAAAGTGAATAATGATAAACTGTCTCAGTGGGTATAACCTACTGCTATTTGTTAATGAGGTTTTTCTTATTTTACATTTTGTTGAATTTCACTGCATTTTTAGCGTTTGATTAAGTGTTCATCGTCTCTACAGCTTTATCCTGTATAAAGGGTCGCGAGGGGGGCGCCTATCCCAGGACACTGGTACATCCTGGACGAGGTGCCAATCCATCACAGGGCACACACATAGACACACACAGGCTCATTCACACACTGTGGGCAATTAGAGAACAGCAATTAGCCTAATCTGCATGTCTTTGGACTGTGGGAGGAAATTAGACTAATTAGTAAACTACACAATAATAAATCCAAAAACAAAACAACAAAACTAAAAACTTTTCAAAAAAAAAAATTCAAATTCAAAAACAAAATAACAAAAAACAAAATCACAAGTAATAAAATAAATAACAAAACAAAATAAAACAAAAAACATAATTACAAAACTGAAAGAATTACACATCAAAAAACAAAACAACAAATGCAAAAACATAATAACAAAACCGAAAACTAAATAACAAATCCAAAAACAAAATAACAAAACAGAAAACAAAAATACAAATAAAAAAAAACAAAATAGTTTGCAAATAAAATTATTATTGCTGATTGGATGAGACATTTATCACTCAAGATATACAAGATGCACTGCAGCCTCACGGCATTTGAATGTCTGTGAAGCTGCTTTACTTCCTGTATCTCTTGAGTGACCGATCTCTCATCCAATTAGTGGTAAGAATTTCATTCACAAACTATAGCAACCTTTTTCTGGTTTGTCTGAATTGTCATTGTGTTTGCTGATTTATTATTATGGTTTTGAATTTGTTATTTTGTTTTTGTAATTTTCATTTTATTTTGGTCTTTTGCAATTCGGTTATTTTGTTGTGTTTGGAGTGGTTATATATATATATATATTATTTACATAACTATACACAAGTAGGTTTGTGAATGTCTGCTGCAAGCTTGACACAATTTCTTTTGAAAGTTTCCTCTATTCAGATTCAGTTTTGAATCCATTTTAAGATGAATGTAAAACAAACATAATGTGAAAACATGAAAGGGTTTAAAAAATGTTAACTAAAACATGCACTGAATATTAGGAAAGTGATTTCCAGGATTCCTTCTGGTTTAATTAAAAGCTCGTAATAGAATTCCCTTACAATGAGTCAACTATCGACTTTGGAGACACAACAAAATCTTTTAGCGAGAGGTGTTCTCTTGAAATGACATATATTTGGATTGTTGAAGACAAATGACTCAAATAATAGCAGCAAAGCAGATCTATAAATCTTGAGTGTCTCTGATATATTTGAAGTTATTAACAGTTCGTGATGGCAATGTCATGGGCAGGTGTGTGGTTGGCTCTGGCAGTGATATTGGACCAGAGCTCTGTGATTCATAGCCATGTTGATGATTTGTGGCAGAGTTGTTAACTTGTTGTCGTGACTCTCTTGCTAACTGAGGCTGTTTATTGCATTGTCCATGCTAGGAAAGAGAATGTGATGAGGTCTTTTTTTCACACTTCTTTCCATCCCTCCGCGCTCAATCAATCAAGTTTTCTGATATGGTGTGCTGACCCTGAGACGATTCCAAAGACGTACGGTAATGCAACATGAGCCACCCGAAACAGAGATGGATTATATGGCATTTCTTTCAGTATGACTGTTGACTGCTTTATATACTGTATATATATATTTGATATTGAGATATTCTAGATAAACTATTACTCAAGTTCTGCATCTCTCTCTCTCTCTCTCTCTCTCTCTATATATATATATATAAAAAATATCCATCTACTGTAGAAACCTCTGTAGTCCAACTATGGACTGTGGAGGCCAATGGTTTCTTCCCTTTTTTACAACCGTAATAGCACCTCCGGTCAACATTGACACACTATGGGCAATTCTTTGGAGAAAACCAGAGTACCCAGATGAAACCCATCAAACACAGGGAGAACGTGCAAATTCCATCCACATAGGCCCAAGGCGGGAATCAAACCTAGACCCTGGAGGTGCAAGGCGACAGTGCTAACCACTAAGCCATGCACAGAATATACAGATTAGCCCAATAAATGTGTACAAACTTCAATCTTACCTATGCCATCTATGTTATCTATGCCATTTTGTTTAACTGAAATTGTATTAGGCAGCAATGTGTAGTATTATGTTTCCTCTAAATGTCAGTAGTTGCACCCATGTTGATGCTATCATGTGATTTGTCAGCAGAGAGGAGTATATTTTTCATGTTGAAGTGTGTGTAGATTTTTTGGGCCCCTCTGTATTGTTAGTTACTGATATACAGTATATGCTTCTTATTTCAAACACCTGCTACATTATTAAGCGTTTCATTGAGGGAGGCTAATCACGCAATTACACATAACGGTCAGCAGGTGGCGCTTCAAATGCTACACGTCAATGTGGTTAAGTAACGCAATGCTACGCAGAAATGCAGTGAAGTAAAAAAAAGTACAGATATTTGCTTTAGGATGTAGTGGAGTAAAGCCCAAATGCCTGCCCTAATAAACCTACTCAGGTCAAGTACAGATAATTGAAATGTGTATACATGCAAATATCAGCCAATCATATGACAGCAGCGTAGTGAATAATCTCATGTGACCGGTCAAAATAACTTGTTTTAAATGTTCTGAGCAGACATCAGAATGAGGAAACAATGTGATTCTCCACTTAATACATTTCTATAAAATCTTGCCATATACTGTATATACACACATATATATATATATATATATATATATATATATATATATATAGTAAATAGAATACTTTCCAAATGAAAATCTATTATTCTAATTACAGATATCATAGGTTACCATGGAAACATGAGGAAGACAGATGTCAGTCATTTTCCATGGAAATTCTACACTAATCCTATTTTTAGCTTTTATTTGTGATTTAAATGAGTCATATGGGAGTATGTTTAACCAACTATTTACTATCGCTCATCTCTCACAACTGCAGCATCCACTTGCTTTATTCTTCCATGATGCCAGCTGGTTAATGTTTCTTTATCTCTGCATCTGCAGGCTCCAACCGACTCATCACAGCTTGACCTCTCGTTCAGTGACGCACAACACCCTTGTAGACTTTCATCAGTCTCCATGGGGATTCCACTCTTTTTTTTTCTGTATGTCTTATTATGGCTACTACGTTTTTTTATTTATTTTTTTAAAGATAGATGATCTTTGGGGGGAGGGGTGGGGGCAATAAAGAAAAAGAAAGTCCAAACAAGCTCTTGTATCAACGCCAGAAGAAAAAAAAAAGTACTCTACATATAGCGTTTTTGTTAATTATAATTGCTGTTCTTTCCTGAGGAAGTGCAATCAGGAGTGGTGTACGCCACATGCAGGAATGCCCAGTGGAGCATATGAAAAGCATTACGTAATAAATGACAGGAGGGTTTGATTAAGGAACAGATCAACTGTCAGCTGTATCTATACCCATCTTAAGTATATCCCCAGGATCCTACTGTACATTATCATACTTCTCACGGTGGTCACACCATTTGAATTACTAGACCAATATATCTAATAAAATATCTAGTGTTAGTGTAAAAAAAAAAAACATAAAGTTTTAAAGCTTATGAACTTTTCTAAAATTGATGGATTCTTAAATCCCACTTTATAAAAAAAAATCAATAATAGGTTATTTTTGATGTCCCTTGCAATGAGCTTAGAACCAGTGAAGGTGGCTGGATCAGACAGAAAGGACATATTATATTGATCTGTTTCTAAAGAATTCTTGCCACCTTTAACGATTGTATATAAAAAAAAAAAAAAATTAAAGCATCAAATACAAAAATTCACATTTTTTTACTTACACAGCTGGAGCAAATAGTTCCTATATGATATTTTAATATTCCTATTTTATGAAATAACGACACGTTTACTCACCACTACATCATTCGTGCAAATCCATCGGATATTTTTTACTTACTGATTTGCAGACGACTACTGTATGTCATGCTCCAAAAATGTCGTGTTGTCAGGTTTAAAAGTTTCGTGGAAGTGCATGAAGGCTGGCATCAGACAGAGTCTACAACAGATACCAGATGCTCTGAATCCCATGGGAGGAATGTGTGAAACTAAGACTAGTGTGTACCTGCTAATGAGGAACTAAACAGACATCGTGAGCAGGCCTTGTCCACATGTCCTCATGTTTCTCCACCAGTTTTTATGATGTCCTGTTCTACTTGTCTTAATCCCACATTTCAGAGTGTAAATGTCATGGTGATACCAATATACTCACCTTGGCTTAAAAAGATTGAACACTCTAGATTAGATTAAAGATCTAGTTTTAGCTTTGATTGTGGCACAAAATGTGATTTTCAAAATTTCCATTCTTGATTGGATTGGATTCTCCATGTCCGTACCATCAGCGAAGCAAAAAACTCAACTGATGCCTTAATCTAGTCATTCAGTACATTCAGGTCATCAGCTGACTTTATTTTATTGCTGCATACCATTGCTGAGTCTAGACCTGAGCAACTGAAGCCACTGCAGATCATAACACTGCCTCTACAGGCTTAGGGCACAAGGCAAGGTACACTCTGAATGATAGGGTACATACATTCACTCACAAGCTCCGTTCACACATTACAAGCAATTTGGGAACGCCATTTAACCTAACATTTGGATTGTGGGAGGAAACTGGAGGTACCCGGAGGAAACCCAGCAAGCACGGAGAGAACATGAGAACTCCATGCACATGCAGAAATTGTGATGGCTAGACAGTTGGGTCAGAGAAACTCCAAAACTGCAGCTCTTGAAGGATGCACGTGGTCAGGACATACCAAAAGTGAATCCTTCATCCAAGGAAGGAAAACCATGGGCAGCCAAGGCTCACTAATAGCAATAGCAGTCCTAGTGTTGATCCAACTGAGGAAAAGGATAATGCGGGTTGTGGCTGAAAGGTGTCAGATCGCACAGTGCATTACTATTATGGTGGTAAAATAATGGACCTACTCAATATAAGGTGTGTGGTCGTCAATGTATAAACTTGTAAACGAAATAAATGAATAAAATTTTAAATAATAATAATAATAATACATTAAGGAGATTTAAATGTCTTAGCTTTAAATGCATGTTAGATAATAGCAAATAAAAAGAGCAATAATACATTAGAACAGGAAATCGTGTACTCGTGTAATCGTGTTTTAAAGGGTAAGTTGTTGAAACCAGTTGTAGTAAGAAAAAACTTGTCCAAAGCTTGTCCATAATAAGTACCTTGCAATGAAATGTCAGGATATGTTCTGTCTTCTTTCTATGGCCTTCCCTTTCAAGACCCTGCGGCAGCATCACACTGAGTGGCATTTTTAACCCGTGTCATTTTATCTAGCTGGGATCTAAATTGGGCTCTGATTTCTTGACTTCCTCTGAGTGATGGTTTTGGGGAAACGGCGGTTTAAGCCCTACGTTTAACCTGCATTACTGAAGAAAAATGGTTGATCGTAAAAGGAAGAACACCAGGTTTTTCACCAAACAGTTATAAATTCTTATCTCTTTATGCCTCGCTCATCCATAGCACCAGCTGTTTAATCTCTTCATCCATAAACACCGACTGCCTCATCACAGCTTATCCTCTTGTTCAGTGAAGCACACTAACCTTGTAGGCTCTCATCACTCTCTGTCGGGTTTCCGATCCTTCTTTTCCTACATACAGCTCATTTAAATCGCATTACGAAGGCTAGCTCCACCTGTGAAAGTAGATGTGGCTATAAAGATGCCCTCCGGATTCTGTTTAGCCCGAGCTCAACCACAGGAGACGTCGATGGCCATTGTAAACCATTCGTTTTATGCTCCTGTAGCTTTTCGGGTTTATTGCGATGTCGATTAGGGGCATTAGTCTTTCAAGGAATTCATTAATGGGTAAAAAGTAATACGTTTTATTTTACACCATAGTTTTGGCCTGAAGTGCAGCAAACGTCTAGTTTGAAAGCAGTGAAAATAAAATGCAGTGAAGCTATGAGGTTCCCCATAGAAAGCCAAAGATCTCTACAACAAGACGATATGAAGTTTTACGATAGTCATTAATCCGTATTATACGGCATTTCCTAAAGCTTTCCTAAATTACTAAATAACATGTAAGACTTGATGATGTCTTATGCTACCCAACGAGATGTCATCTCTTCATCTATACCGCTTTCTAATGTATACTAGGGTCATTGGGTACGCCCTGAGACAGGGTGCCGATTCATCGCATGACACACACACACACACACACTCATTCACACACTATGGACAATTTTGGAACGCCAATTAACCTAATCTGCATGTTTTTGAACTGCAGGAGGAAACCAGAGTAAGCATGGAGAGAACATGGAGGAACTCTTATGTCCATTCTGAATGGGCTTTTTTTTTGTTAGGTTTGTTTTTTGTTTTTAATAATTTTTGATAAAAAAAATTATTCACTAACTATGCACAAGAAACTGGTGATAAGGTCATGGGCTTCCAAGGCTCACCTATACTCATGGAGAACTAAGACCATTTTGTCCGGTCCGATCTCAAAGAAAACCCAATGCAGCACAAAAAGGTACCAAAATACATACTGCACCACAGCCTGCCATGCACAAGGCCCAGCAAGCAAAGAGCCCAAGGACACCGACCCCATCTCCAAACTCCCCAGATCCCAATCCGATTGAGGACTCGGATTGGAATGCGACGGACAAACAAGTTTGATCCATGGAGGCTCCGCGCTGCATCCCTCAATACACAAAGAATCCATGTCTTGCCTCGAGGGGCCAGAGCTGCACAAGCAGCACAGTGGGAACCCTAGGTCTAGGTGGTTTTAATGTTAATAGATGTTATGGCTGATCAATGTACAATATAATAATTTCACGTTTTTTCATTTAAAAAATTCTTCATAAATTTTCATGTATATACGAAAGATCAATTATTTATGGTATTTCAGTGCTTTGACAGTTTTATATTAACCATCCGGTTTAAATAATCACATTGATTTTCATTTTTCTTGCCAAGGCTTATCATCAGATCTATGCTCATTTAAAATATTTTTAAAAAAATTAAATAACTGATCACATAAATTACCATGTATCTAGATTTATTTGCTAAACACATCCTGCGTTCAGCTCAGTCATTAAATTCATGCCCATTTCTCAAGCATAGCATTAGCTGCATGCTGCAAAAGAAAAATATGTTTTTTTCAGAGTCCTGCAAATCAGTGCTCACACCACCTCAAGTCTATTATCACACTTTGTGTTTGTTCAGCAGAAGAAGCAACTCTTTCCGTGAGAAAAGGGTTTAAACATGTTCAAGTCATCAGTGTGGTTGTAGGGGACAAAAAGCTACCAGCAATAATATGGTGATTTCAAGGACGAAGGTTAAACCTCGTCAGTAAATGCTATCAGTAAATATTGTTTTAATATCCTATTTGCAACTTGTGCTGAGGTCATTTGTTCTACATTATTCCAGAATGATGTAGTCAACATTGGTCCAACGCCATTTTGTCAAGTAATTCTAACTTTCAAAAACAACTTATAAGAACAGTTTTAGTCTCAATGTCTGTAACGTTGCCAAATGAACGCTGCCACAACCAGAAATTCTTGCCAGACAAAACATAACTACCAAAATCACTCGCATGATTGTGCTTTGGGGCAAATAGTATCATTAAGCAGCGCTAACAACTTCTAGTTACTGCAGCACTGGGACATAGAACAACAAATTTATTTATTATTGTTGTTGTTGTTGTTGTTGTTAATAATAATAATAATAATAATAATAATAATAGTTGTATTTTTAGAATTCTTACGGTGGCTGAGAAGCGCAAAACAAAATATCAAACTCAAAACAAAATAACGAATTTATAAACAAAACAACATTGAAAAACAAACCCACTCAAAACAAAATAACAAAACCAAAAACAACATATGGTTTTGTTATTTTGTTTTCAATTTATTGTTTTGTTTTCGGGTTTTGTTTTTTGTTTTTTTAATTTTTTTGTTTTTTGTTTTGTTTTTTTGTCTTCGGTTTTGTTATTTTGTTTTAGGTTGTTTTGTTCTCAAATTTTTTATTTTGTTTTGTGGTTTGTTATTTTGTTTCGCACTTCTCTGCCACCATATGTATACATTGTTCATTTATTTGTAATATACATTTAAGTGACACAGTTATATAGTGACCAAAGTTGATAGAAAGCACATCTAAAAGTTTCATTCGAGAAATCACAGCCCAGGAATGAAGATCTGCAGGGTTGTGTTTGTTTTGCAAAACTGATCCATCATTCATGCTCACTTGATCTGTTCACTCACTCAAGCGAATGAAATTCGTCAGCTTGCTTCGTCACAAAGATCAAGAGCAGTTCTGTGAAACCAGTCAAAAATCTGTTTAATCTGCAGAGCGAATCAAGTTCTTTCTTGCTTGGCTAATAATATCAGAGTCAATAAATGAGCAGATAAAAAGGGAGAAATGCAATAATTTGCTCATCGAGATTAAATTTTCTAAAAGATGGGAGAGAATTGAAGCCTATTTGTCAAAGGTTCATAGAGTTTTCTTTTTTGTGAATATTGCTGGAATAAAATAAACTGATTTCTTATGATCAGAAAAGAAAAAGAAAATTCTTTTTTTTCTTAGTATTGCTCTGATTTTGTCATGCTTTTGGCCAGTAAGGCGATTCTAAGTCTAGAGAAAGAAAACTGGACAGTTGTTGATCTGTAAAAAAAAAAAAAATCTCTTGATCTTTTTATCAGTCTTCAACCGTTCACTTCATAGCCTCAGATTCCTCTTCAGATTCCTGACAGGAGCTGAAACCCTGCTATTACAGCTCATCTGCCTCAGGCTTTTATCTGTTTTACATCTGTTGTGTAACACAGTGGTTTCAAGACCAGCATACAGGCCTGGTATACCAGTAAGTAGATTAGATCTCGTTAAATTCCCAGTATGAGGAGTGAAATATTTGTGAATCAAGCAACCTCCTTGATGATGATGATGATGATGATGATAAAAAAAGGAAAGTGACTTGCCATTCATTTTTATTTTGTTCAATGTTGAGTTGATATAATACAAAATCTGTTCATTTGTGTAAGTATTTTATATGTTACATTGAATTCATGCAGTCTTCTAATCGTCCATTGATGTCACAGTTGAGTAAAAATGATCACATTGCAGGTATATTAAAACTTCTTTCGTTCTTATCAGCACTTTCTGTTGACATTACACTAGTTCACGAGACCCTTGGCCTTGTCTTGAGGTGTAAAGCATCCTCCCTGAGTCCTGATCTCGCTTCATGGTGATCACTTTGGTAACCTGAAAGCAGTCATTTGAGGACAAAGATTCACTTCTGATGAAGAAGTGAAGACAGCGGTGCATTCATGGATCGCTCCTTTATTTTTAAAGCATTTTTTTAATGACATGAGTCATTAAGTGCATGAGTGCATGAGTGTAAATAAGCATAAACAGAACAGACAGAACACAAACATGAATCAGAACAACATTGAAAAAAAAAAAAAACAGGTAGTAACAGCTGGTAGCTCAAACCTACAAGCAGTTTGCTGATCACTGAAGAAGAAACCCTAATGATCTACCAGGTGATAGAGTATGATTACTCACTCACTTATCCATCTCACTCATAGTCTATACCGCTTAATCCTGTATACGAAGCAGAAACAATTCCTGCTATCCGTTATCACCCAGATGAGGATGGGTTCCCTGTTGAGTCTGGTTTCTCTTAAGGTTTCTTCCTGTTGCCATCCCAGGGAGTTTTTCCTTGCCACCGTCACCCTTGGCTTGCTCATCAGGGACCATCTGATCATTTTGATTCATACACATTTTCCACATTTCATACAAATTTTCACAATTTTTTTTTGACTGTGTAAAGTGGCTTTGTGAGAATGACAATTTTTATACTAATACATTTTAATTGAATTGAATTGAGGCAGGGTACAATTCAATCGCATGGCACACATTCACACTATGGGCAATTTGGGAACGCTAATTAGCATGTCTTTGGACTGTGGGAGGAAACCCACTAAGCATGGGGAGAACATGCAAACTCTATGCACAAAGAGGCGGGAATCGAACCTGGCCAGGAATCGAACCCGGACCCTGGAGGTGCAGAGCAACAGCGCTAAGCACTAAGCCACCCTACTGCCAAGTATGGCTATCAGCACAAAACTTCCACAATCAACACAAGTATTCAATGCTGCTGCAAAAGTAAATGAATAAATAATGCTATTAACATTGGCCCTTAAAATCCCGAGAAATGCTTGTAATCAATGAAATAAGTCAAACAAGCACCTTTGACCTTTGACGCCACAGACGCCTCTCACCATCAATCCCTTAGATCAATCATCTATCCTGCCTCCTGCATCACCTCAAGGACCCCACACCATTGCTGGACAACGGACATACCAAATTACTGTATGAACATTTTCAATTTATTACATACTGCAAACTGGACTATCTAATACACTCGGAGAGCCATGGCCCAGAAGAACAAAAGATTTTCAGCCACATATTTGCCCCACTATTTGAATTTCAATTAATTTTCATGAATTTCAAGTCACTGAAACAAGTATACTGAACAACAAGGCCATCATCCCTGATGGAGGCCAGGAAGGATTGCAGCTTCCAAGCTGAACGTACCAAGCCTTGCTATCTATCTCTATGGTTTCTATGGTTTAACATACACATGTGGACAAAATTGTTGGTACCCTTCGGKCAATGAAAGAAAAACTCACAATGGTCACATAAATAACTTTAATCTGACAAAAGTAATAATTTAAAAAAATTCTATGACTGTTAACCAATGAAAGTCAAACATTGCTGTTCAACCATGCTTCAACAGAATTATTTCAAA
>QMIH01000171.1:694754-710600 GCA_003987875.1 Clarias batrachus
TAGGGGTACCATCATTTTTGTCCAGGCCTGTTCCATGAGTTCATTTTTTTTTAATAATTCCGTTGAAGCATGGTTGAAAAGCAATGTCTGACTTTCATTGGTTAACATTCATAGAATTCTTATTTATCATTACTTTTGTCAGATTAAAGTTATTTCTGTGACCATTGTGAGTTTTTCTTTCATTGACCGAAGGGTACCAACAATTTCGACCACGTGTGTAGTTTTGCATTACCTTGTTTGTGATTTATTTATTATTTTTTGCCTCTGATATACCGATACTCATGTCTGATTCTGTGTTTTTTTTTGTTCTACCTTGTTCTGGATTTGTTCGCCCGTACTTCCTATCATTAAACAGTTCAACCTGTAGTTGCATGAGTCTTAAACTAATTCCAGGTTTTTGCGTCTAAGTTTTCTTATTGTCGACAGCTTAAATTTATCACCACTACTGACTATTAATGTGCAACTTAATGTTGTGCGTTAATGCGCAGTTCATTGAACGCTCTCATTTTTCAATGAAATGAATGGATCAGCTTGCAACTAAAAAGAGTATCATTAACATGCAGCATGGTGCGCGTGAGCGGCAAAGGCTTCATTCAATCGATTTTTAATATCGCTAATACTCTATGAGCTGAGCTCTTAATCAAGCTAGAGTAAATCGAAACATTGTGCATGATGCAGTGTATACAATGTTACTTTAAGCCATGATGGTTAGTGTTTACTGTATAACACCATGTGCTTTGATTCAAAGGCAGCAGCACCCCGTCTCATGTATATAACATATTTGTACTCTTTAATATAATATGAATACTACGGTGTTTGGTGGAATGGATTGCTCGATGATTATGGTGTTGTATCAGGAGGCTCCCAGTTCAAGCCCCAGTGCCAACAGGCTGCCACTCTTCGGCCCTCGAGCAAGGTCCTTCAACCCCAAGTGCTCAGATACAATTGGGCGTTGAGCTGGCAACCCAACGCCATAAGTAAGAGATACAACAGATATATCTTCATGGTGGGGAGTATCTATCGCCTTATGGTGCATGGTCCATATCCCTAAATATGGGTCTGTTCCAGTACGACTATGTTGTAGTAGTTAACACTGCTGCCTTACACCTCCAGAGTCCTGGTTCAATTCCAACAGTACGTACCAACCGAGTAATCTGATTGGACGAGACGAATTCCATGAATGGCAATATAGAGCATAACAGCACTGAGACCGTACTTTCAGCAAGAAAACACACCTAATCACGTTAAATCATCATAACAATATCATTATTGTTATATGAAACGTACATTGTTTAATTTATGGCCTCAGTAAGCTTCAAAGTTAACCAGCTTCTAACACAAGGCTGAATCACAAATTCCTCTCTAATCCCTGATCAAGGGCACTGCTTGGTGGGATTTGACTCTAGTACTCTGACGTTAAAGTAGCTTATATGGAATAATTCTACATTTAAGGAGAAACTGACAACATTACCAGGACTGTCCATGGTTTATTCTCCTCACCTTTTGGTTACATAGCAAAGTTAACAATGAACCATCTTTGTGGATGAGTTGTATTAATCAATACCACAATAGAGGTCCTGCTGAGGGATGTGCTGTCCGGCCATGCTGATATTCAGTACAACAGCACAACCTCGAGGATGATATTGCTTAAGGAGCTGATAAACTCCTACAGAAAGAATTCTCACTAATAAGGGTAGTTCTACAGTACTCAACTATACATGTATAGTTATTTTATTTACCTTGTTTGCAACACATGTACTAATTTTTGTATTTTTTGTTTATTATGCATGATATTGATGCGTGATATGATACTGTGCTTTGTAATCATTCTTTCATGCATTATTATTTCTGTAGGGAAATTACCATTAATTCCAGTTAAAATTACATTAAAATCCAGTTCAGTTCAAAAAGCAAGGTCCTGCTTTTTTTTATTGCTTGGTTCAGATTTGGCGGGGCTGTTTTGGGGGCTGCCAGTGTAACAACCCAACTAGGGCGCCAACAGACCCAGGGGCAGCCCCGCCAAAATAACCATATGGCCATGAATATTCTATTATATTCACATGAATATTGTTTAATTCAATTGGTGGCAGAATGAAATGGTTGAACTGTTCAGATCTAATTCTCAGTAAAATAACAACACGAACCATAGAAATGCAATATTACTACAAACTAGAACATAGCCCTAAAAACCTTTAAGCCTTTAGTGACCTCCGACCAGTTTATCGCAGAAGACATAATTTACTGACCTTCATTCCGAAAGTCTTTGTGAGCACCCGGTTGTGTCAAATTCTGAACAAAACTCAGGGGTCGCTGGAGCATTCAAAGGACAGATGGAGCCCTAGGGCTGAGAATGCTGTTCGAGTTCACAAAATAGATTAGCGATTTATTCCCTACCGCAGTGCTGATTTGGGACATTTTTCACATGGATGAAAGCGATAACACTTCATTACCGTATAATTGTATCGATCACAGAATCTAAGTGTCATTGTGAACACCTAATGCAAGAGTCATTTTTATTTTTATCTTTATTGTACTCGCTAATACTCACCTCTTGATTTAAATCACAGAGATTTTTCAAAATGAATGGAGAACTATCTGTGATTTGGACTATCTGATGATGTCCATCCCAACGTTGAAGTACCAAATTGACCTTTGAATGACCTCTTAAGTGCTGAAGAGTACTGTAAATGTACGGAAATGCTTAACGTAGTTAATTGCCACCCTACAGCACATCAATATTTACACAGACTTTGTTGCAGCGAGAAGAGGAAAAACTCCTGGAGCATGGCATGCAGTGGAAAAACAAAGCAAGGATTGCATTATCATCTCTAGTGGTTCTTGTTTGAAAATAGGATGGTACACGCCGATTTTGCATGGACTGCTGCTGCATCAGTGCACTCACAATCAGAGACTCACAAATCTGATTACACTCTAGGCGGTGAAACAGGTGATCAGTACCATTGATCTTACTGGCGGATTCCACCTCATCCCAGAGACAACAGGAAATTGGGACTCTCTTCTTGTGTTGTTCTATTTACAGATGATGCCCATGGATGTTTACAGTATGTACAATCCCCAGTCGAATGTAACTAAGTCTTGGTGCGACATGATGGCGTAGCAGTTAGAGTGTGGGTTCGATTCCCGCCTCAGGTCTGAGTGCATTGAGTTTGCATGTTCTGCCTATGCTTGGTGGATTTCCTTGTACAGTCCAAAGACATGCAAATTAGGTTGATTGGCATTCCCAAATTGCTCGTTACAGAGTATGTGCCCTGTAATATATTGGCTTCAGGCCCCCCCATGACCCTGTAAAGTGGTATAGACGATGAGTGAATTAGTTATTTTCCTGGTGCCTCTCGAGATCTTCAACAGTTAAATGAAATCTCTCAGTGTTCCCATTAAGCCCCATCCAGACGGACATATAAACAAGAGTGTAATACCCCATGCAATTCATTCAGTACTCTTTAAATACTGCATGTTGGGTAGACATCTGTTCTGTAGACACCTCTTCCTGTAGTGACCTTGAACAGGTGGTTATTCCCCCATAATTACCTGTCCCATAAGTGCTGTATTATTTACATAGACGCTCCTCATCAAGACATTCTGTCTTGGTTAACATTTTTAGAGGTCAACAGTCTTTTTATCATGGGAGAAGGCACTTTTATTTGTAACCTATGAAGCTGTAGCGATTATTGGTGCACTATGGGGTAGCTGGATAATCAGAAGATATCTTCATATGTATAGTACGCCGTTTCATTTGCAGCCAGTAGTCAAGCCTCGCCTTCTTCTCTGAAATCCAATAATGCTGAGTAATTGCTGTTTCTCAGAGAACAGCTAAGGGTATTGGTGCCGACAAGCTCCAACCATGCCGTCCATTGTACAATTGTGGAAACTAATTATTCTGACTTGCATTATCTACTGACATTTCCACCATCCTTTAAGTGCTGTCACAGAAGAAGTCTCTTTTACCTACTGGAATGAGTTGGAATGAATGTTAATAGTGTGTCTGACCGTTTATTTTAATACATCATTAATGATTCCTGATGTATTCAACATATAGCTTTTGTAAAAACTAATAAAAATGCATCAGTTATCTACTAGTTTGTTTGTTTAACCCAGTTTATACAGTCCTATAGTGAGTATTTCTAATGCATGTAGTATTCGCATGCGATTTGTTGAAATACATAGCCAGTATTAACTATAGCAGTACGACTATAGCTCGGAAAACACTATATAGGTGTTTACTGGTGTGTAGCAGGACAAAAATGAGCCATGACTTAACGTGGTAAAGTAAAGTTAGATAGTATTTATCAGCATCACTGAAACTTAAGGATATGTATATACAGTAAAATATGAAGGGCGTTCAAATCAAAGCAGGACTTGTGATAGAGTTTCTTGTGAATGAAGATGTAAATTTGATTGAGATTTAGAGAATACTTTAAAAACAGTCCGTAAATAACGATCCCGGCCGAGGTTGCTCAGACCCCACTGTAGTCATTCCCATGAACTTTCTTCCTTCGTTAAAAATTGACAGATAACTTGTCGCCAGCTTGTAGAAGAGACGCATCTGTCTATGTGAATTTGACACACAATCATTCACACCAATCAACACCACTCGCATGTTATATATACTCGGAAGGGTGTTCTTGGCTCATCCCTATATAGTCCTAGCCTTCCTCCAAGCCATTTTCAAATGTTTTGGCCATTAAAGGAGTTCCTGGGGGGCCAGGGTTTCAGACATAAAATGATCTGAGAAAACCTTCTTCTCCAAGCATATTATAGCAGGGGACTATATAGAGATGTAAAGATGGTGTTTACTCTCATAACTGCGTTCTGCTATTTTGCACAATCAAAAGTCAGGATTTGACCTGAACACGTCCTGTACAATTGTAAACATTGTAGAGACTTGTATGCTTTGCGAATCAAGAATGTTACTGTCGGAAAATGTCTTACATTGACATGATGACAGCTACTGAATAATCTACTGCATAAAGTACTGAGAGATCAATAATTATTGTGGTTCTATTACTGGTTGCAAATCTTATTTTTACATCACAATAGCTGTAACTGAAAGGTAGAACCCTGGTTTGCATATTTTTGAAATCTTTTGCCATGGCCTTTACTTGACTTTCCTATCATTGCCATGTATTTCCCTGGCTTGGCTGTTTCCTTGGTTCTCCATAGTTATTAACATAAACTGGGACTAAGCCAATATCAGATCATTTGTGACATTTTTGAGAGCCAGTTTTGAGAGTCAGACTCTAGACTGGTATCCAAGTGACAACTTTATTGGCTGTGCTACTACTAGAAGAAGATTTGGTCCATTTTGTTGTACAGAATATTCGTTCTTTGCAGGGGAATAACTCTATTTTAGAGAAATCCTTTTGGATCTTTTACACCATGGATTGTCACTGTTAATCCAGAGACTTCGCTTTCTGCATAAAGAGATGAGTTAATTCAAAATGAGTCACCAGGTTGCACACCTACTTTTTTTTTTCAGAGAGAATAAAGGGAAAGCCATCATTCTGACAGATCATGCAATGAGAAGTTGTCTTTTGTAAAGCTGAAGCTTGGTGTAAATTAAATGCTGAAGACATTATGCAGAAGTAAAATATAGTCTCTTTAAATCATTAAATTAAGTTCCAGTACTTTTGCTCTAAGTCATTTTTTCTGCTTTTTGCTGCTTCACTGATTTTTTTAAATTCCCAATTAAATAATCTGACATGAACTTGAGGTCACCTTTTATTGTGATAAATACTGTACATACTAATAAGTTTGAATGGAGATGGACAGGATGGACAGAATAGAGATGGACAGATGGTGCCATAGTGGTTAGCACTGTGGCTTTGTACCACCAGGATTGAGGGTTCGAGATATGCCTTTGGTTCTGCATGTTCTTCTCATGCTTGGTGTGTTTCCTCCGGGTGATTTGGTTTCCTCAGTCAACAGTCTTGCAGATGCAGATTGGCATTTCCATCTTGCCGTAGTGTGTTTGTAAGTCTGTGTGGTCCTTGTGCCCTGCAGAGGATTGGCACCCTGGCCACAGTGTACGCTGTCTAGTGACCAAGTCCCGGGGATAGGCTTCAGGCTTTCACAAACCTCTAGGTGGAGATGGACTGTCCCATAATAACCATTGTAACATGAACACATTACCACTGAATATCAATTCTATACCAGGAAAGAGGTTACAGGATCATGTGTACCCATGACTCATTTATGCCCTAAAGGAAAAGCCTGTGTGGTCTAATCCCACAGAAATGCCAATGCAAGACAATTCATTGAGAACGTAAATCCTGGCCATGATAGAAAGGTACCAGATCAACTGGTGTATCACGTCTTTGCACGTGTCCCAACTTGCAAAGAGCCTGGGGCAACCAACCCAGCCTCCAAATTCCCCATATCCTCTTCCAATCCACCGGGGCAAAAATTGTCTCTGGTTAACATTTAACGTGCTCCAAACCAAGCACTGACTATGACATAGCTGATGGCTTGCCAAATTGTTGGGCAAATGCTCCATTAGTCCTAAATGTTTAGCGTCTAAAATCTCCAACCCAGCGATGATCTGTAATTTAGGGAGGCTGCTGGAATATAATTGTACATAATCCATCAGAGGTTTTGGGGAGTCAGATTCAGCAGATTTGACCTTCATGGAAAAGTATTGGCCTTCTGGGGAGTTTCATTAAATGTTCAAGGTTGCCTGTTTTTCCATTTATTCAAACACTGGGTTTCATAGATTCATTTTACGCCACTCAAAGTTGCTAGACCTGTAATCACACTCATCTTAGTACAAAAAAATATATTTTCCATCCCTTTAACCTCTTTAGGATTATTCTTTGTACAGTAATGAACTATAGTTTCTCATTCCTCATGAGACAGAATGTACATTTCTGTATCCAGAGTAAATAACAAAACGACAGGAAGTATCACACGATTATACAGAGAGATTAAGCAGTCCGATAAATTTATTTCTAGTTTTACAAGAGTTTGTTGAATGTTATATATCGCACTGGGTCTCTGGCAGAAAATCCATTCACAACAGTCTGGTAAATGATGCATAGTGATGAGCGAGAATGGCATCTCAGATCGCATTTTAAAAAACTGCTGAAAAGCATGACAAACTGTTTGGTACATTATTCTTCACCTTCAGGGAACAGAGGTTTTATCTATAACCTTATGTTCTCTTACACCGAATGTTCTCAAGTACAAGGCCGAGGGGAACTGCTTTCTCTTTTCCGGGACTCGGAACAATCAGCACTAATAAGAATGGACTCCTTCAACGTTAAAATGGATCTTTTGTGTTTGGTGAAAAACACAAGACCCATGACATAGCAGAGTACTGGCAGCATTGTGCTATAAGGCTGCTTCTTTTCAGCTAGGACTCGGGGTTTAATCACGATAGAGAGAATCAGGAATAGTTCAGAATATTAATCTGTTATGGTGCACAATCTGTTAGAAATCAGGATGAAGTCAACAAATGAATGGTGCAGAATAAACATTTTGGAATGGCCCAGTAAGGGCAACAATTTAAGTCTTGTTTTGTTCACGGTTAACATAAGCTATAAAGCTGAATGTAGTTCCACCACTTAGAGAGTGATATACAGCATATTGACGGAAAAACACTCACTGACTCAGGGGGCCTAAAGCCTTTCCCAGGAGACTTAGGGCATAATGTGGGGTATACCCTGGATAGAGTGCCAATGCATCACAGACTCACACAATATGGGCAATTTAGGAACGCCAATTAACCCTACCTGCATGTTTTTGGACTGTGGGAGGAAACTGGAGCACCCAGAGGAAACCCATCAAGCACGGGCAGAACATGCAAATTACAGACAACTTCATTACAGCACTGTGGAAAATTTTTGAGCCACCCACCATTTCTTAATAAACAAAAGCCAGACGTCCTTGTATTTTTAACGTAGCCTTGACGAATAGTTCTTCAGGCTTCTTGAATGAAATTTTTGCTTCCCATTTTGAGTCCTGTCCCTGTACTCGAGCAGTTTCGGAGGATTTTTCTCTGTTAAGCCATACAGTGATCTATGAATTATTAAGGCATGACATACTGTAGCTTAAGGCATGAACCAGTGACAAACTGGCATGATGATCAGATGATAAGTATACTGGTGATTGGTATACTGGGGTTTTTGGGACAGATGAGAGGGGAAATGAGGTTGCTGCTGAGGTTGTTACAAATATCAAAACTTTCATGAATAACACAAATGGAACCCATTTGGAAATGTATATATATACATATATATATATATATATATATATATATATACAGTGGAACCTTGGATTGCGAGTAACATGGTTTACCAGTGTTCCGTAAACCGAGCAAAGATTTTAAATAAATTTTTAATCGGAAACCGAGCAAGTATTAGTTTACGAACGCCGAGTATCATATATCACACATGCGACTCTTATTTTGACACCGAGCGTCATTCTTGCGCTGCGGAATTCTCCCTCTCTCTTTCAGCGTCTCTTATGTGTGTGCGTGCGCGTAATTTGACACCGACACACACACACACACGCACACACACACACACACACACACACACAAACACCTGACACGCACAGATGCTCTCTTGCCTATTCACCCTCTCCCCGCCTTCACAAACACACAGAAACTCTGCTCTGTCGCGATTCTTTTCAAAGGGAAAGTGCTGGTTCATTTGTTTGTTTTTTACTTTACCGCAGTGATTCCCTTAGTATGCGCTCAGGCCAGTGTCAGAGAGATTTCTTTTTTTTCTGTTAAAGCGGTGTATCCGTTTTGTGTGTGTTTGTTGTGAAATTTAAAAAGCGAGGTGGGAGAGGGAGGAGGAGTATTACTGTGTAAAGGCGAGGGAAGGGGCTAATTCCACACACACACACACACACATACTGGCGCCTGCGCACATCAACAGAAACACTTATCTGTCGGGATTTATTTGTACTTTTTATAAAGGTAAAGTGCAGTTTAATTTGTTTTATTTTCATTTTATAGATTGTATTAATTATTTTTATGTATTTAATTTTTGGGGCTGTGGAACGAATAATTTGAGTTTTCATTATTTCTTATGGGTAAATGATGATTTGGTTTACTAGTGTTTTGGAACACGAGCCCACTTCCGGAACAAATTATGCTCATAATCCAAGGTTCCACAATATATATATATTTTACATTACCAAATGGGTTCCATTTGTGTTTTTCATGAAAGTTTTGATATTTCATCCAAATACAGTTTTAGGATAGGAATACTTAGTATATGTTTCAGATTTTGCTTGTGTCTTGTATTCGAGTCATTTCACACACTAAATTATCCATATTTTTTAAGCGCACACGGTTACACAAAATCTCTTTCATATAGAAAATCTCAGTTTAGCTCACCTCACCGATTTTTGGTTTTGCCCAGCTACAGCGCTGCATACTTTAGCTTAAATTCTGCCTGACTTCAGCAATTCTGGTTATAAGATAACAAGCTGCTTCTGGGGGGAGGGAAAAAAATCCAGTAAATAACAACATGGAGGCACCAATCAAGTCGAGACCTCCAGCTACCCACCAACATTTAAATGGATTTTATTTTTAATTAATATATCATTGCCTTTCTATTAAAAATCATTATATAAAAGTTACGAGTTATAAAAGTTATAAAGCATGGATCTTTGTAACACCTTGCTAATGCAGATATAAATTGGTCCAGATTATGACTATGACACTGAATGGCTTGAAATGAATGAACAAAAATTTTTAAATACTCAAACTATGTAAACAGATCAGCTTTGATTAAGACATGAATTTTAGATTTACATATAGGATAAGGCTTTTCGATATATATAAAATCTCTTGATTGCAGTCATATACTTAATTAGACATGGTCATGGCTTATTGCTTAAGGTCACACTCATATGCAGTGTCTCTTTCACAGATTTTTGGCATCAGCTATCTATGGCACTGCATACCGTACATTCTAGCTGACTTCAGCAACGCTCCTTATAAGATAACAAGCTGACTCTGGGGAGGAAAAGAACAGGAAATGACTGACACCATCCTGGATCAGACAGTTCTAAGTGTAGCAACCATTTGCTGAACATTGGTCACTTCCATTATTCTGAATTTTATGTTATACATACTACATTGAAATCAAGTGTAAATTGTAAAGCTATCAAGCAAGAAAAAAAAAAAGCATCATAGAATTATTCTGGGACTGTAAGAATTTTCCACTACGCATTCTACTAAATAAGGTCAAATTAAAGTTGTATGAAATGAAGCCTTTATATCTTTTTATTCTGATCTATCTACAGTATATTCAAACCTGCCATAAAGCTGAACATCCAAATGCTGTAGACAGATCAGTGAGCAAAAGACATTCACTTGAGGTTCAATTAGAAAAAAGTCAGGTATGAGAATTATGGCAGTAAATGAACTGTCTAACATTTCCGTCCCTCTCGTTGTGTCCTCTTCTGTTCCAAGCTCTTTATTGCATGGTGGTCTATTAAAGTTTCCCTGTTTCCTAAGTAACTCACTGTGTAAAAGCAAACATGCAATCTTGAATAATCACTTAAAAGTATTCATCACATTACACATGCAATGTTTTATCACTTTCATAAAATCTTTTACCACGGTACAGGTGCCATGGTGATCAGATAGTACCTGTACCATGGTATATTTTACAGTGGCACTATACCATACCGTGATGATATGATACAGTATGTACAGTACAAACATACCATATTAGATATCTGATGAAGTTTGGTAGCCAATAAAGACCTTGATACTCACCAATGCATTGAAGTATTGACCAAGGGTACTACCAAGATACTCACTGAAGTACCACAGTACCTACCATGGTATGTAATGGTATGTAATGTACCATAGATCTACCATTGTACCCACTGGAGTGACATAGTATCCATACTAGTACTTATTAAATCCTATGGTGCCCAATATATAGGATTAAATCCTATGGTGCCCAATAGTAGTTTACTTTAGTAATCTTTAGTACATACCAAGGTAAAATTTCTTATCATGTAATGCAGTAATTATGTCATCTAGTATACTCTGGAAGAGATTCTAGTAAACCAAATGTAAGATTACGTAACCTTTTCCAAGCTTTAATAATCATGCTTTGTTAATGAATACCATCCACCCATCCATCCATCTAAGACTCTCTGTAGTCCAACTAGAGACCGTGGAGGCCAATGGTGACCGTTGTATTTATTCCCATGGTGGGACCTTTGGTCAACATTCACACACTATGGGCAATTCAGGAACGCCAAATAGCCTAATCCACATGCTTTTGGACTGTGGGAGGAAACTGGAGCACCCAGAGAAAACCCACCAAGCACAGGGAGAACATGCAAACTCAATGCACACAGACCGCAAGGTGGGAATCGAACCCGAAACCATGTTTTTTTTTGTCCATTTTGTTTGCTTTTCTGAGCCAAATTGTCATGTCTGAGTCACCTTCATCTGTCTGTAGACACAACAATGGCACAGACAGTTTGGAAGATTGCAAGTAGAAGAAAAAGTTACACTGAGATGGATATGTGCCTCCTCTTTGTTCTCATGGGTTATTCATGTGCATTTATATTCTCACCGTGTTTCACTCCAGTGAGGAAATCATCTTAAAGAGATGCATCATTAATTCAGCTCTCCTCCTGACTGGGAGGCTAATTCATTTCACATTGCTTGACTCATATCCTGGATAAATGCCCTTTACTGCTGCTCTTTACTGTTCCGAGGTTCCCTCAGTGTCAGACGAAAGATACACTGTGGTCCAGAGTTTCCTTTTCCTTCAAATTATGAATAAGGGTCTTATCGTATTTTAATTTATAAGATCATGTGTGCATTACAGAACTACAGTATCATCAAAGCGGATATAATGTTTGAATGGCTTCTTTGAGCTTATGCATTAGTTATGGTTTTTTTCTCTCAAAAGTATAACACATCCATAACATAACATAACATATTACAGTACCAAGGACCCCCTGAGGCTGATTAATTTGAACCTTATTTTCCATCTCAAAAACAACAAAATTTATGGTGAACCTCTGTATTTTGAATGAACTGAAGTAATGACATTGAGGCAACCAAAATCTTTGTCAAGAACCTGCTTATTGGATGTTGATTTGAAGGACTAAGGTACCATGTCCTTCTGACATACTCTTTGTTCTCTTATGTGCAAAAGGCCTGATTGCTCATGGATGTATCAGGTTTAATGATTCCACTCTCTTAGTGGTAAAATATAATATACATCAATTTGTATGTATAATGTAGTGAGTATACCGCTACATGGTCTACAATGTTTATCTTTTCTTTATCTGCCTAATTGGACCTTATGAATAGCTGCAATTTTGGATGTAAAAGGATTTTTCTGTGATTTATTTTCTACCGTCTAGAACATACCATCTATAGATTTCAAAACTATAAAATAGCACTTATATACAGAGGTGACGTTGGGAGAAAAAACATTCTGTGGCAATAAGTTACCAAGGCGTGGGAACGAGATTCTCTGTTGTGGCATTGACTTACTAAGGTGTGGGAACGAGATAGTATGCTGTGGGCATGACTTAGTTTGTTGTGGCCATGGCCTACTAGGGCATGGGAACGAGATAATATATTGTTGCAACAACTTACTAAGGCATGGGAACGAGATAGTATGTTGTGGCAATAATTTACTAAGGAATGGGACCAAGATAATTTGTTGTGACCATGACTTACTAAGGCGTGGGAATGAGATAGTATGTTGTGGTCACAATTTACTAAGGTGTGGGAATGAGATAGTATGTTGTGACTACAACTTACTAAGGCATGGGAACGAGATAGTATGTTGTGGCAATAATTTACTAAGGAATGGGACCAAGATAATTTGTTGTGACCATGACTTACTAAGGCACGGGAACGAGATAGTATGTTGTGGCAACGACTTACTAAGGCATGGGACCGAGATAATTTGTTGTGACCATGACTTACTAAGGCACGGGAACGAGATAGTATGTTGTGACCATGACTTACTAAGGCATAGAAACAGGGTAGTTTGTTGTGACCATGACTTACTAAGGCGTGGGAATGAGATAGTATGTTGTGGTCACAATTTACTAAGGTGTGGGAACAATTTATTATGTAGGAATGAGATAACATGTGTGAACAAGATAGTATGTTGTGGTTATGACTTAATAAGATGTGGGAACAAGATTCTATGTTGTGGCCATGACCTACTAAGGCATGGAAATGAGGATAGTATGTTGTGGTCATGACTTACTAAGGTATGGGAACAACATAGTATGTTGTGGCACAATATACTATATTGTGGGAATGACTTAAGAACAGGTGGTAATGAGATCATTTTTGTCCCAGATGTGATGGGATGATTTTTGTTTTGGAGTTATGGTGTGTGTCAGTGATTAAATAAAGGTAATCCTGTATCTATACTAACAGTTCTAAACAAAATCAATTTAAATTTGTTCATACTTTTCCAGAGGCTAAACCCTATGAGGTTATTAAGTTGTGGCCACAACAACGTATCTCATGGTCACACATTATACCATGTTGTTCTCAGGCCTTAATAATTCCTGGCCACAACATAATATCTTGTTCCCGTTCCTTAGTAAGTCATAGCCACTGATTAATTTTTTTCCCTCCAATGTCACCGGAGCGGATCTGTACATATGGTCAGCTGTTCTGGAACAGTTTTTGCAAAAACAGTATTGTCGAGTGCATTCGCCAAAACTGATCAAGGACCATGATGAAACTGGTTGTCTCATGAAGACCTTCCCATGAAAGCGAACCTGTATACAGGATAAAAATGTATTCATTCATCTTCAGTAACTATTTTATTCTGGTATTATTACGTCTGGCCTATTATAGTCTGGCATTATACACAAACACTAATTTCACTAAAAATGCATGGTTTAAGATTAAAGAGGAAACCAGACAACCTGGACAAAATGCACATAGACAGAGAAGAAAATCCTAGCAATTCAACTCACTGTACCACTACTTAATGTTAATGAAGTAGTACGTAATGTTCAGTAGTCTTTACCAATCCAAACATGTTCGTGTAATAAAGGTAGGCAATAAATCATTATATCTCATATAGAATAACTGGATTTATCCAGCTTGTTCTTTGCCATTATGATCAACAGCGATGTACATGGTTGAGTTACTCACTGTATTTATCTTCGTTTTATTGAGAGGCTGTGTTTATGTCTGTATTTTATTTGTGCAATGACCTTCTTTCTGTACTCTGCCCAGTCTGATGACCTTCAACCCAAGGACAGTCCTTTGTGCACCTCATTCATAATGAATGCCAGTGTCTGGAATTGAACCTAAATGCCAAGCCCTGTTTGGTGTAAGTGTGTGGCTTTTTGTAGATGTAGAAATTCATCCAGTAATGTTGTCCAGCTCTGGATCTCTCAAAAAAAAGCATTTTTATCTTTTTACTTACGCTGTGAGAAGTTCAGTACAGTACCCTAGCACTACATGCACTTCTGGAATAGAAGCTAACTCTTTCATTTAGATAATCCTTTTAGAAAAGCCTCTCTGAAAATCCTTTTTATGTCCTTTTTGATCTGTTCACTGCACTGGTCCTGAGGTGACCAGGTGGTAAGACGCATGACGCTTATGCTAATGTGCTTCACTCAAGACTGACTCCTTTAGGGAGCATTTATCTGAGCTTGGAATGAAATTTGCAGTAAGGCCAATTGTTTAATGTGGTACCAAAAGGGCCGCTTTCCTTTCGTTTTAATGAGATGGGTTTTAACTTCCTCAGATGGGCTTTAAACTTTATTGCATAATCTGAGGTTTTATTTCAATATAGTTTTTATAAATGATTGTCCTGATTTGCTTAAGCCACACAACCTGAGATCACTTTTATGCCACTTGGATATAAAGCAAATCCTATCTTCAAAGATGTATAAAACAATAAACGTGCACGTGCATTCTTCTCATTATGCATTCTGGGGCCCAGTAAGCGATGCACACATGCACACAACCAGCCAGTATGGATGCTTACATGCATATGATAAGCACTTTCAGTGGTGGACAGGGATCAGTATACTGTAGGATAGTAAATAGCATACATTCAACAGATCTGCAACTATATAACTCCCATCTACAGCAAACCACGATGCATTTGGTGTTCTGATTTTGTTAGGCGCTAATCAGTGCCTGCTGGAAAAACTGGAAAAAGGTTGAAGTTATTTAAGAGCTCTATGCTCTGTCTCAGTTGTCTAGTCATCACATTTTAGGGACCGTGGTGGGCAATCGTGACCATTGTATTTCTTCTCATTTCATGTGGTAGGACCTCTGGACAACATTTACTACGAGCAATTATGGAACGTCAATTAGCCTAATCTGCGTGTTTTTGGACTGTGGGGGGAACCACTCAGAGGAATCCCATTAAGCAGAGGAAACCCATTAAGGAGAACATGCAAACTCCGACAGACAGACCCCAAGGCAGGGATCACCTCGGACTCTGGAGGTGCACTGGACATGCAAGGTGACAGTGCTACTACATTAACAATGATTATCAATGAAATGCCAGGGAACTAGTAAAACGATCATGGGCGCCCAACACTCAACCACAGAAATGCTATTTCAGCACAACTCTCCAAAAAAAGTCAAAGCTGGCCATGAAAGTAATGCACAAGAACACCACACACAGGGACCAGCAGACGAAGAGCCTTAGATTGCTGAACTAGATCCAAATCCAATTAAGCACTCATGGGATGCACCGGACAAACAAATGTGATCCAGAGCAGTCCAAACCTGCAACCCAGAGCTCTTGTGGAATCATGATCCAAGGGACTAGGCTCCAGGCCAGGGGAACCTACACAATGTTAGGCTTTATCATTTGAATTGTAATATAT
>QMIH01000171.1:710663-723163 GCA_003987875.1 Clarias batrachus
TTTTAAATCATATAGTGTGTAACTTCCTCAATTCCCCACCCCTAAAATTTATAAATAAATAAACCAATCAATCAATCAATCAATCCTTCCCAATAGTGTTTGATTAATGTACTCCAAGATAGTAACCTCCTGTACCGGTTCAAGGAGATATCCAATGATGGAAACTTCAAAGCACTTATGTAAATAATGTCTGCCAAATGCTTAAATGTGTGTATGTATTTATGTATGAAAAACAGCAAAAAAAGCAAGAGAGAGATCCTTGTACTGTAGATGAGATCACTCGGACACAGCCCACACAGATGGAATCCTCATTAACCCTCTTGTCCTTGGCCATTGTGTGTCCCTAGAATCATTCAGCTCGAGTACAAGATGTGATCAGTGATGAAATGGACAAGCAGCACAGATTATGGAATGATGACTGAAATTATAAAAGATGAAAAAGACTCTGTATGTATGAAACTAAATAACTGAATGTCTATAAATCAAAGAGGAATTACAAGCTTCTTTAAAAAAAATTGTGTAGAAATGAGAAGGCTACATAGTACTACTGTATGTGGCATCTAATTCTCTCAAGTATATGCATGTGGCAGTTTATAAAATTGTGTTAGGAACTTTAAGAATCCATAATCTAAATAATAATGTTTAGTTTTTTTTGTCATTGTTCTTGTTATTGTTTTGCACACTCAAGTAAAAAGTTTTCTTCATAGTGTAAACCACTGGATGCGGAACCTAAATCTATCACTATGAGTTTTTGCAGAGGCAGCAAGTCCCGTAGCATGCATTTTTCTAGATCTACCCGAAGACTTTACTTGGCAGTATTGTCTGTACACTTGGAGCTGGTTGACGGTTTGCCTCAAGGGATACGTAATCAACTAGTACTCAAGTGAAACTTGGACTTGTTGCTGAGACGTTTTTATGCCCACTGGAAAAAGGAGAAGGCTCACAATTACCGCTATAAAATTCCACGCAATATTCTTTATGCTGCGTCTGTCCGAGTTCCAAAAAGTCACTCTATTAATTCAATCAAAGTAAGTGCACCTACATTAATACTTGTCCCTGGAGGCTGTCTGTGTCTGCCAGGGACAACAACAATTGGCATTGGTGGAAAAAATCCACCAGTGCTTGGCCATACAGTACTGTAGGTCTGGGATGCACATCTGGTTACTGATGCCACTCTTCCATGATTCTCACTGCAACACTGTTTTGGATAAGGAACTTCTGTACAAGGCTAGGAGAGCTGGCCTAACTTGAGTTATTGGAGCATTTGTTTGTCACAACTTTGTCCAAGCAGAATCTCAGAGTCAGCATAAAGATTTACTCTCGATTCTAGCTCGTTATTATGTTCTGAATTCATACCTCGAGGCCACACATCCCCTGTGCCCCTATTTGCACCACACTGGCCATCCAGCCATTAATGGAGGCATCTCCAGTGACTCTCTTTCTCTACTGAGGCTTTGCTACCAAGCAGACCCCTTTCATTAGGAAGATCTTGTATCACTTGCAACCTAGAGCCTATGTCCACCTGCTGAGTAAAATAATGTCCACCACACAGTACCATATTTTGAGGGAATATGGTAGATAGGATTCTTACTGTATCTACTTTAACACATCATACATTTTAAAATACTCATAAAGAAATAGTAGGGTACCTGTAACCACCAGTGACGCAATGCAGGATCCAGGATGACGTCCACATGGTCAATCGCAGTAGCTAGACCTCTTTTCTGGATCAAGATGTGCGAAGCAACAAGAGAAAGGGAATGTATATATACAGTACTTTTTTAAATATTTTTGGACTGGGAACAACTTTGAGAGCATCAAGATGCTGAATGTAGATGTTTAATATTTAACATTAAATATGCATATTGAAGACATGTTTAATTTTTATAATTCATTAACAGGGGTAGCTCAGTGATTAAGGCATTGGACTTTGGTTTGGAAGGTCCCAGGTTCAACCACCAAACTGTTAAAGTTTGGCCCTTGAGCAAGGCCCTTAGCCTTTAACTGCTCAGATGTACTGTATAATGAGCAGAGGTGGGTAGTAACGATTTACATTTACTTAAGTTACTTTAAAAAAATACAATAAATAAAAGTACTTCTATGAGTGGTTTTACAGCACCATACTTTTTACTTTTACTTGAGTAGATTTGTGAAGAAGAAACGCTACTCTTACTCCGCTACATTCTGCTCCACTCGATTCGTTACTTTTCTAACCATTTATTCTACACTGAAGATATTCTTTGTGTTTGCCAGAGAAATGCAGCCTGTGGATTTACCATGTGACTGTGTTTCACCAATCAGATGTAGCAACAGTAATCACATGACTCCATTTGACCAATCCGCCTCAATAACTATAAGTCACATGACCACACAGAAGGGAGGGTGGGGGAGGGATTGTCTTCAGCAGTAGTAGACAGTGAAGCAAACACGTTGCGGTTAGTTTAGCTGTTTTATTTAATGTTTAATGTTTAACATATATAATTAGCAAATAAATTAGGGGTTAAAAATATATATAATGTTCTTTTCTTACATTTGTTCTGCTGGCCACAGTTTATGGTAAACTGAGACCTCTGTATGTTCTAATGTTATTTTCTGCTGAGTCATTTGCAGGTTAACATACAGTTTATCTTACACAGGAAATATTCTACACTGTTCAAACATACATATGTTACCTTATTTATTTAAAAAGCTTTATATTGTTAAAAAAAAAGGATGTTAGGAAATTCATGTTTCTTATGCCTTAATTAGCTATTTTGTAGAGATATTTAGTTTTATTCATTTATTTTATTTATTATTTGGAAATTTCGCAGTTTGTACATTATTTTATCATTTTGCCTGACTGCTTACATAATTTCTAAAAATAAATAAATAAATCGGACATTGCGATGAAAGTCACTCAGTACTTGAGTAGTCTTTTCACCGAATACTTTTTTACACTTACTTGAGTAATATTTTGGATGACTACGTTTTACTACGTCTACTTGAGTGATATTATTTTGAAGCACAGCTACTGTACTCTTACTTGAGTACGTTGCTCTGGATAAGGCCGTCTGCCAAATGCTGTGAATGGAATGGAAATGGTCTTTACATATACAAATGTTTTTAGCAGTAATAGGAGTTTAAAGGTTTCAGGGGGAATAAGAGTAGGATAAACTCACACAAAGTTTTTATATTACATAACCTACAGTACTGTACATTGGAGCAGTTAAACAATCTTACATAGCAGAATTGCACTCCCTCGTTAATACGGGCTGCTCATAGCAAAAATCTAACTGTAGATCATTTGGTATATGAAATCGACTGAGCTGTCAAATATCAGGCTCATGGGGCCATGGGTTATAACATAACTGAAAATTTATGTATATTGGAACATTCTGAAATCTGAGAAATAGAAACATTGAGCATGTTTGGATCCAATTGTTAGAAAATAACATTAAATGCTGTTTCTAATTGTTTTAAAAGCCCTGTTGGGGTGTAAAATACCTTGACCTGAAGCAGAGGAACTATGCATTCTTTCTAAATAGCACCTTTATGGACCCCTATAATATGTTAACATCAGCATTAATATGTACATATATTCAAATCTGTTAAAGCAGCAGAAACAAGGGATGTTCAAGTCAAGCTGGGATGAAATTTCTTACGTGTGAACACGTAAGTCTGATTGGCATTGAAAACTTTAAGCACGGTACGGTGATGAGATTTTTGGCCGCATATTGCCACATGCCATGTGCAGACTGCCTTGCTATAGCCATTTACAATGATGTGGGCATTAAAGGAGTTCCCGGGAGGCCAGTGTTTCAGATTTGAAGCAGGCAGTCTGATATTAGCTCTTGCATACTGAGAAAACCTTGGGATTAGTGCATTAGTGTTGCAGGGGATTATATAGAGAAATAAAGGGAGTTTTTACTCTCATTGAACGCTCCTTGTAATTGGAGGTTAAATAGGTCAATAAATATTTTTTATGCATGGTAAAGTGACCGCTTACTCCCATCTCTCATGGCTTGTTGGTGAATAAAAAAAAGAAGAAAGAAATAATTTTTTATTATAATATATATATTAATAATATAAAATATATTAATTTATTTAAAATCTATTTACCAAAATATAGCGACATTTGTTTAAAAGTAAATGTGGATGTATCCTACAGTAAGCATTGTTAGGTTGTTACTGTAAATTGCACTTGATGGAGTATAGTATAGTGTGTTGTTGTAATATAATACAACATTAGAAGGCATCATGCCAGAGCAGAAGATATCTTTGCTGTCTTATAGCTCCATGGTCTCCGGGTTGAACCTAAGCCTACTGTATAAGATATACTGCTGCTTTCTGTGATTCAGCATGACCCTCACCTTGAATAGCCAATTAAGATAAATGCATGTTGTTATACACTTTTGTACTATGATGATTGTCTGTTTTTTTAAACATTTGATAGGCCAATACTGTACAGTAGAAAAATAGTGTGAAAATCTACACATGACAGCTCTTACTTAAATATTAAATTATTATCTAGAATTAGTGTAAAAGACACTAATTTTTGTGTGGATTTCTTTTTATGGGTCATTCTACAAAAATGGTTGCTAATGTCAAAATCATTTAAATTACCACATGTTTAAAAAGTATAGTACATTCTTTTAACCATGAAATACATTTTCTTACTTTAATGTTTAATATATAATTGTACTATTTTTGAAGGCCAAGTTTAAGGAAATTTTTTTGTCACTATCATCATCCTGTACATCAAAGTGGATCCTTTTCATCTAAAGATATTTTTTTTTCATGAAGTAAATCTGATCCACAATAACATCAATATGTTATAAATAAGATCATGAAACAATAATTTATTACAATGAATAAATGCAAAATAAATGTAAGTCACCCCGAACTATGGTATGTCATTGGTGTTACTGTTACACAAAAATAGTTTTTTTGATTATTGGTGTTATCATCATTGATGTTACCCTTAAGGATGTTACTGTCATTAGTGTTATCATAATTAGTGTTACCCTCATTGGTTACCAGGAAGAGAATAACACCGGTTATTAAATGTATAATAATAAAAAAAAAGTTCTACTTTTTGTGGGTTCATAAAGTTTAAAAGTAAGTTATTCCTATTAAAGAAGTTCTCACTATGAAAGAAGAAAATGCATTTCAGGAGATTTTTATCACCCAGATTCCACCTTTCCTTTAGAATGCCCGGCATGCACATAGTATATCCATATAGAAACGTGATATTTGTACACAAGGTGCCTCCTGTCATTAGATTCGGTATCTCACAACTGTTGCTCATATACGAGCAACGGCAAGGCGCGCGCGCACGCTCGTTTTTTCGACTATTGCTATTTTCAGGTGGCGAGCGCGCGCAGCTCACGGAACTCCTCTTGCTCGCGCTGCTCGGCGCTCGAGGCGACGCACGAGCGCATTTTGTGTAACCGGCGTTTCTGTTCAAGTGTGGAACCTGCAGTCGAGAAACATGACCACGGAGTGAACCGGGGGAGTGTGTGCGTCGAGAGAAAGGGTGTGTGTGTGTGTGTGTGTGTGTGAGAGTGTGTGAGAGGGAGAGACAGCGCTCGTGGCCATACTGCGCCTCGCACACAACCAAGTCGCGAGCTCATCCTTGAGAGAGCGAGAGAGAGAGAGCGCGCGCGCGATAAATTACCTTTCTTTTTTTTTTAAAGAAAAAAAAAATCTTGTTTAGTTTTGTGAACTCTTTAACGCTTTAACGCACCTATTGATTTATTTAGTTGTTTAGACGTTTACAAGAAATTAGAATGAAGACAAAAAACAGGGATCAAAGCTTGTCCGACTCCAGAGAACTCGATGGATCTTACGACCAGCTCACTGGTAAGTTTGGAAGTTTTTCTTGTTTTGCAAAACAATAAGGCATGCAGTTAAACAAACAAACAAGAAAATAAATGAACAAAACTGCATGTTTTTATTGTGCATGCAGTTTGGATCGACATGCGTTAATTGTGTGCTTGTGCTGCGTGGTGTGTTTTAATGGCGTTCCTCTTTGCTGACCTGGCTTCACAACACAGTTTGATGCTTTTTGGACCTGTTAACATGTCTCGCGCAGGAATCTAAGCTAAGCCACTGGCTGGTTTTAGGTCTATATGAACTGGGGATCATTCATGCATTAAATGAAGGAAATCATTCAGCATCAGATGCACCAAATGGGTAGGGTTCCATGGATTCCAGAAAATCGGGTGAATGGGGGGATTTGGATACATCTTGGTACTTCCAAAAAATGTTAGAACGAAAATGTGTAGTCACGGGTCATGGGGTAAATAAAAAAGTGCAAAACATTGTAGTCTGGGACGGCAGGATGGAGTAGTGGTTTGTCCTATCGCGTGGCACCTCCAGGGTCCGGGTTCTAATCCCACCTCGGGGCCTGTGTGCATCCTGTGTGCATGGAGTTTGCATGGTCTCTCTGTACTTGGTGGGTTTCCTCCCACAGTCATGTATGTGTGTGTGCCCATGCTCTGCGATGAATTGTGTACTCTGCCACGTGCCCAAAGTCTCCTGGGATAGGCTCCAGGTCCCCCGTGACCCTGTATACAGCATACAGCGGTAATGATGATGATGAGTGAGTGACCTATTAGTCCAGAGACACTGAAGGATGCTGTACATTGCTAGTTCGGAGTTTTGAAAAGCATTATTAGGTGTGTCTGTTGGCAATTTAGAGATTACAGAGGTGCCTGTGCGCGTGGATGTTCTTGCAAATGTTTGAATGTTGCAGACAAGCTGTTCAGGTTTTAAAGTTGTGGTTGTCTTTGAGGTTATGTGGGACCGATTATACATTCAGCAGTATGGTGACTTAATGGTTAGGTGACTTACCTGTCGCCTCACACGTTAGGGTTCGGGTTTACATGTTCTCCCCCAAAACACCCAAGTTATCCCAATTCACGTTCCCAATTATTAATTGATGTCAGCGACGGATCCTCCTTCGGGTGCTGTGGATCGTGTGTTAAGGGCTTTGTGGATCAGAGTTGTTTGCCTGTCACATCCCATGGGTGATTGATTGGATTGGGATTTGGGGAGTTTGGAGTCTGTGCTTTGCCTGCTGGGCTCCGTGCATGGTGGATTGTGGTGCACTGGGTGTTCTGGTGTGTTTTTATTGTGGCCAGTATTGACTTTTTAAGTGGTTCGTGCTGCATTTGAGACTGGACAGGTTGGTCTTTAGTCCTTAAGGGCATGTGTGAGCCTTGGGTGAGCCCATGATCTTGTCCCCCGTTCGCTGGTGCATAGTCGTTCAGTTCACCAGTCGGTGGTTATAATGTTATGGCTGATCTGTGTAAGCATCAACGGCGTAGGATTGTCGGCGTGTAACATGTTACAAATACCCTCATCATCCTTATTTGCCTGAAGCTCAGTTCAGAATCGGTGTTTGTGTGCCTGCATCAGATCAGCCATAATTAGATTAAGTTATTCATCAGGCACTTTATCTTGTCATCATGTTCATTTTGGTCGGTCCTGATGTTATGCAGTTAGACTTTAATATTGGCATATTTGTGTTCAGTTTTCTAAGCTTTGAAGTAGTGTCAGGACTTTATGAATAGGAAAATGAAATGACTTTAGTCACAGCAACGCTAGACACTAAAAGCAGTGTCAGTGCTCTGCTGCAGGAAATGAAAACTTTGTCTTCCAAAAGGATTAAAATATCTTAATACCACCAAGATTGTTTTTGGATAAACATACATTTGCATACACTCAGACTACAGTTACAGTGCATGCTGAGAACAGGATAATAATACTAAAAAAAAAAAACAACAACATATAATCAGAGACTGTGAATATTCCGAAAGGAACGTTACATGTCACGTGTTACATTTCAGAGATGGACAGAAATGACAATGCCAAGAAAGGAGTCTGAGAACCACAATACCACGCGCTAAAGCTTGTAGAGAGAGCGCGGGGACACAGAGGAGTGGATCAGTGGCTTGGATTACATACCAAAACACAGGTGAAACTCATGAACCATAGCAACAGATTCCTTGGAGACAAGAACCGCTGGAGATGAGTGGATGGCTGTAAGGGTCAAAATGCCTGACTGAGAATTAACCTGCCATTAAGAACACGTGCTGAGACAGCAGGGTCGTTAGGCTGGGTGGAAACCGAAGGACATAACAAGAGACCCCACTTGTACGCTACCCGATGAACAATAAACCGGTGATATCGTATTTGCCTTTAAGTCATGGAGGTCCTTATAAATCCGCTAGCAGATGAGGCACCCAAGAGGCTGGGGCATGGGGGTGTTCTGGAGCAGTAGGGATGATGCTGTTGAATATGGTGCGCCATAACACTATTATGGTGTTGGTTAAACCTGAGAGAGTTTTCCTCCATATTCAGAACTCTTTTTCGAGTTTTTCGATAATCATCAACCGTCTGATTATAGAACGTGCATCAGTTTAAATAGCTGCAGTAGCTGTTTTAACGTGGCTCATGATGCCGGTTCCTAGGGAGCACCCGAAACAATATTATCACGATACCCAGGAGTCGGTTTAATTTGTATTGTCATCGAATTTCTAGATCTTCTTATAATTGTAAAAAAACTTAATTGCAAATAATTTGTTCATACCTCATAGTTCTGCCTGCCAATATGTGAATATTGAATTGGGTGTGCGCCACCTGTAGGGACACAGAAGAATGGCAGCATTTTACTACCTCTAGTTAAGACATATAAATAAAAAAAAATTTGAATTTGGAAAATAATTTGGAAAAGTGATATGTAACTGAATTGATGATTTTTTTCCCCACTCCGTTTCTGCTGGTTTCATACTTTGTCTTTCACGCCGTCTCGTGACCAAAGCGTCTGAATTAGGAGAAAATGGGGTCCCTGACACTTCGCCAGCTCTCTCAGAGCGTAATAAAGATTTTAACCTTTCCTGAAAGGGTTCATCATATCATATCATATATATATCATAACTTATCGTATGTGCTGTGTGCTCAACGATCCTGGGTTTGCTTTAACAACTTTTTTTTTTTTAGAAATGCTGTTTAATTTAACATTGAAAGTTGTATATATATATATATATATATATATATATATATATATATATATATATATATATATATATAGTATGTTAGGGCTGTTAGTAAATTCTTATTATTTTATTGGTATTTTTCGTTTAAAAATGTTAAAGCACAAATCAGCCAAAGCTTCAGCAAAATGCCTTTCTGTGGTTCTCGGTGTTGGTAATGCGAAAGAATGCGCAGGCCTCATCGATTAACTCTTCTGTTGTGTGCACTTGCACCTGCTGATGATTGCAGCTATTGATGCTAGATAATAAGCTAATTAAACTCACCAGTGTTGATAAGACACCAGTCTATGGCCGTTCACTTTGCGATAGCGCTAGGTAAGTTCGCTTTGCTATTATCACGTGCAGGTTTGATTTAAACTTGTGATTCTATAAGTATTTCCCGATTCCATATTACATTTTCCCTGATTTTGTTACAATTTTAAACCTTTAAAAATGTAGCCCCTTCCTTATCCACACTGACACAAACAAGTTCAAGCTCATAACTGACGATTTGAATGAACGTTACAGTACAGAACGTTTTTACACAATGACATCAGCGGAGGTTTCTGTCCTAAGTGATCTGCTGCAATTTTGACCAGAGAGAGAGAGAGAGTGAGAATGCGCTCTACTTTCTTCAGCTCACATCAATATTAGTGATGATATAAAGCGAATGAATAAAGCTTTTGGCGCTGGTGTTCATCACCTGCATTTTAACGAGGCTCACTTTCACTTTGTGTTATTGCAAACAGTTCACCGTTTATCAAGAAATGAGCAAGAGCAATCAACAGTGCTGTTTTATGCATTCATGCGTAACGCTGTCTGTTAATATTAATAAATGAAACCTTGGTAAAGCCAGACCCGAATAGGGAATCTTCATATTTTCCGACAGCTCTGTCTGATCACAGTTCAGCGCCATCGTGCTGCCACTGTTCGGCCCTTGAGCAAGGTCCTTCACTCTGAATCGCTGATGATGAAGGATGATGATGAAGAATAGACCTCTATTCAGGGGAATATTTGGCACCTGATGGCATGTTACCGGACCTTTACTTTGCATTATATACTGTAGACTCTCATTTTGCTCCAAAGTAGCTCTAATGTTGCTCATTTTCTTCTCCTAAGGGGGTGAGTGGAGGTCAAAGAGGTTCCCTCTCTTATGCCTAATAGATGATACATTATGTGTTTTTCCTAGTGAATTTCACGAGACATACATCAGAACAAACTAGAAATGAAATTTCTGAAACTGAAATGAGAATCTCGATTTTGTCGCTTGAGGAAAAGTAAATGTTATTTGAGTTATCACCATAATTTTTCTAACCCTTGTATCTTTTGAAGTCTAGTGACTCTGGCTCAGGGAGTATCGAAAAGTATCAAACCTTATGACTAAGATCAAGGACAAAGTTGTGCAAACAGTAGCACTTCTGAGAACAGTTTTGGAATCCGAGAACTTCTTCAGTCCAGCAGAACCCGATTGTAGAGCTGTTCTCCGAACTGTTTGTGTGCGCGCACCCTCGAACTCCATTTCTGTATCGTGTCTGATAACATACTAATTCTTGTGAGGAAGTTTATACTGACAAAACTCTTTTATTAACTGTTCTTATAAGCCCCACTTTTTCAGGAAGGCTTTCTACTCCGCTTTTACATCACGGCTGTGGGGATTTACTCGTTCAGCCCCAGGAGTTTTAGTGAGGTCAGGCGCTGATGTCAAGTGAGAAAGCCTGGTGCACGGATTGGAAGTTCATTCCAGAAGTGTTCAGCGGGGGTTGAGGTCAGGGCTCTGTGCAGAGCAGTGAAGATTTTTCACATTCGTTTTTGACACACCATATTTTCACGGACTACGCTTTTTCTAATAACACCATTTTGAACGATGTCGCTCGACGAATGTCATTCTAGCCCAGGGGTTTTCCAAATCCAGTCCTGGAGGGCCAGTGTCCAACACAGTTTGGTGATTCTTCTTCTCAAACACAGCTGATTTAACTAATCTGTTAATTACTAGGTTTAGGTGTTGGTGAATTACAAACGGTGCTGGTCACTGGCCCTCCAGGACTGGATTTGGACACCCCTGTTCTAGACGAATGTGCTCGTCAGATTTTCCATATACTTTTGACTATTTACTTCATCATAATAGGTGATGAGACAGGAATCACCAAGGAGCAGCCGATACGATATTATCACATTATCTAAATACCGATTCTATTTGATTCTGTTAGTATCACGGTTTTATTAATATTCCGAGTCTTTATTACTTGTAATTTATTTTGGGTTTTGTTATAAGTCTAAACAAGCTTAGCAAAATACATTGCTCCTACTGTGTTGCCAGCTAGTGTTGAGAGTTTAGTGTGCGCCCCCTGCAGGATTATAAAGGAACAGCACATTTTAACTGCTTAAATGAAAACGTATATAATAAAAAAATTAATTTGCATTTCAATACATTAATCGCCAAACAAAAGAATCTAGAAACATAACTGAATTGATTTGATTTTTATCCATCTCTACATGTGCTCTACCGTGGTCCATAGACTGCTACTAATACCAATGACTGATTAAAGACAGTAAGGCACACCATTATTCATAACAAAGGATGATAATAAAACATAGAAAGCAGATTTCCTTCTATTCTGTAAACCTGACTGATGTCTGGATTCCTCCAAACAGTCCATAGTTTGTAATCTACATTGGGTGACAACTTCAGCATCCTGGCGTATTGTGAAAAAGAAAAAATGAATTCAGTCTGAAAGCACTTTGCATGACTCTTCTGTCTATTTCTGTTTTTTTTCCCCCCGCATTTTAATCTGCCTCAGGCACCAAAGCTTCAAAGACATGACATGTTTTCATGTGGATGTCATGATCAAGGCTCATCCTGGCAGCGTGCACAGCGGAAACATCGACGTCGTACACATACAGTAGGTTTAACGTAAATGAATACCATATTAGATATTATCGATGGATTAACTGATTAGGGATGTCCTGCAGTCAGTCTTATTCATGTTTGAAATGGAGGTGTCTTTCAAAGGACAAAAGAAAAGTGGGACAAGGAGGGGGGTGGCGGGTTCATATGGTACATCTGCCTTGATGAACATCAGCGTGAGACCGTGCAGAGTGGTTGACATTCCTCTGGAGGGCCGTGAGCGAGGGAAGCAAAGCCACGAGACGTGGATCGGATCTGGTGCCGTATTTTATTTGATTCTCATTCAATCGACATTCTCGATGCAGTTTCCCTCAGCAATATTCTATGCATCATAACAATCCGTATTCTCTTGGATTAAGGATCCTTTTGGCCTGATTGCGCCGAGTTATTTTGAGTAACACTTACAGGTAGTAATCACTGCTCTCACTATTTTTGTCAAAACTCCAGAGGAAAGAAAAGCCTCGCCACGCCTCGCAGGATTTCGGCGCAGACGGCAACACTGTTCTGCCAAGTGCAAGTTAGACCGAGGTGTATGACTACAATCCACGCCACCTCAACGTCGCAGATTAATCCGGTTT
>QMIH01000171.1:728163-737788 GCA_003987875.1 Clarias batrachus
ATGATGGGAAAGGATTGAGTGGCTGCTGATTCTCGCTGACACGGGAACCGGGAACCAGGGGCTTGATGCATCGTGTGCAAGGTTGTTATTTGTATTTGCATCTGTGATTCTTTGCATTGCATCATACGGGTTCGTTTTAACTGTAGGGGATGTTTGGTTGATTACAAGAAATAGACACGGGTAAAAAAATAAAATGTTATAGGGATTATAGATTATATATAAATCCGAAAATCAGCCCGAATCTGTGTACTGTATGGGGTTGTTTTCAAGTATGCAATTTAGGATCAACAATATGTTGCTTGAGTTTGAATAAAAAACTCATAATTCGACTGTGAATTTGTAGTCAAACAGGAAATAGTGGGAACAAATTAGATCTAAAGCTACACAAAATGTTGAGTTTACAGTATCATCGGACTCCTCTACCTATATAAATTTCAGTACAGCAGTTGGCAGCAACACCTTATCATAGTACATAGTATACACTTGTATATTATATATGTGCCTGTGGTCCCATAAGTCTGGTTCAAAAAATGCAGTTACTCCAAAATGGTCTGATTCACCTGACGCAGCCGCTGTTTTGCACAAATCATATTTATGTTTTACTGTTCAGATGACCGAAAGAAGTAATGTGACTGGCTTATCAGGAAGTGTCAGGGTCTGTCTAAAACTTGGAAGTTCAAGACTTACAAACATTGGAGTTGCGAACTTTCACAGATACGAACGGATCTCGCATTGCAAACATTTCGCAAAATGAAAAACAAATATGGCAACATATTGTAAAATATAATGCAATATATTAAATACATTTTTATATATAGGAAACTAGTGCTTATACTGTACTTATTAATATATTGCAATATACAGTATGAATGGACCATGTATGGATATGTGTATTGCAATGAAGACAAAAACATTATATTTATTCTTATCATTGTTTTATTGAAGCATTACTGAAACGTCGTGCTTATTTAAGAATTATAAACACGCATTGCAAAAAGATATAAAGAAGTAGATATATTAAATCAGCTTCAATATATACATTATTACATATATTGTTGAATATAAATTGATATATAGTACAGACCAAACGTTTGACACACCTTCTCATTCAAAGAGTTTGAATTTGTATTACGGCAAGAAAAAAGCAGCTAAGTGAAGAACAACGAGCGGCCATCATTACTTTAAGAAATGAAGGTCAGTCAGTCTGAAAAATTGGGAAAAATTTAAAGTGTCCCCAAGTGCAGTCACAAAAAGCATCAAGCGCTACAAAGAAACTGKCTSRCATGCGGACCGBCCCAGGAAAGGAAGAGCAAGAGTCACCTCTGCTGCGGAGGAGAAGTTCATCCGAGTCACCAGCCTCAGAAATCGGCGGTTAACAGCAGCTCAGATCAGAGAGCAGGTCAATGCCACACAGAGTTCTAGCAGCAGACACATCTCTAGAACAACTGTTAAGAGGAGACTGTGTGAATCAGACCTTCATGCTAGAATATCTGCTAGGAAACCACTGCTAAGGACAGGCAACAAGCAGAAGAGACACGTTTGGGCTAAAGAACACAATAAAGAAAACTCTTTGAATGCGAAGGTGTGTCCAAACTTTTGGTCTGTACTGTACATTAGGATGTACATTTGAATATATTTTAATACTTTTCTCAGTATATTTTAATATAATATACTATTCTGTATATTCTGAATATATTTTTTAGCATGATTTGTTTTATTCTGTTAATTATTAGTTAGTGTCAGTTAGTGTAGCAATGAGAAATATTAACATTATATATATTTTTCCAATTTACCAGTAGATCAGAACTGGATGAGTCTGCCTCAGTGGTTTGGAATGGAACTTGTTTGTAAGTTGGGGGGACTAACTGCAGTGGTTTTCCATTTTCATGCAGGTACTCCGGTTTCCTCCAACAGTCTAAAGACTACAGCTACAGGCTAATTGGCATTTCCAAATTGCCCATAGTGTAGAGAGGTTATCATCTGTCACGAGCTAGCCAGACTCATGGGTCTAAATCCATTTCTGAGTTCTTCCCTACGTGCTCCGCTCTCAATCAGCACACCTGTATCGAATAAAGCCAAGGGTTGATTGATTGATAAGTCCCGCAGTGTCTCGCTCGTGTGCCCCGTGTTTTCCTTGCTAATCTAGTTCATCGTATTCTTTCTCGTTGCCGACCCCTGTTTACCCTATCTGGATTTATTCTTTCGTCTTCGCCCTTGGTTACCTCGCTCGTTTTTTGGACTGACCATCGTGTATGACCCTGACTGTGGTTTTGGATATCGATTGTAGCTATCGCCCCCGGATTTGTTTGTGCTCACAGATGCACCTCCGTTCAGCGGCACTCACCTAGGATCCAAGTCAACTCTTCGGCGTTCCACATTTCTGCCCTCCCGGTACGACGCTCACGTCATTCACCAGCCTCCGGCACCCCAGCAAAGGCAGAACAACAGACTCGGACCTCCGCTCTCAGTTCGCGCAGCGAAACGCGCGCCGAGGAAAGAAAAAATAATAAATCTCCGAGGATACTCTCGCACGCGCTACTTCCGGGTTCGCGGAGGATTCCCTGACGTCATCACCGCATGCACTCATTGCGTTCTAGGACATTCCCCTGCTGGACCGTTTACACGCACGCGCACGAACACACACACACGCACACACACACAAACACACACAAATAAACACAAACACACATACATACACACACACACACACACACACACACACATAAACACACACACATACGTACACACACACACACACACACACATAAACACACACATACGTACATACATACACACACACTCTGCTCTTCCAGCCTTTGTCCATTTTTACCCTGGTGCATAAGTAAAAGGCTGTTCTAAAGAACCTAATTCTGCTATTGGGTCGTTTCTCTGTCCATCATCAGGTTAAATAAATTCCTGTTCCTTTTATACAGCACATTAAAGATTCAACTGGATGTTAACTAATAGATTATTAAAAGCAATTAAAAGTTATTCCTATCTGTTGTTTATAAAAAAAGTCATGGAAACCTGTCTTTTGAAACGTGTCCTGAAGCTTTGTTTGGGTTAACTATGGATAATTTGTCAAAAAGTAACAATACTAATGAAGCTTTTAATGCTACATTGCATATATTTTCTGAGTTATGAACAAAAGATGAATGAATATGAAAATATTCCTGAAAATATATTTCTGGCAAATTTTCACTATTTATGTATGGGCAAAATAAAGATTTATATTCTTTAAGGAAACAGTTTTTGTCCTCTATTGCTCTGTAGTTTGTTTTATAAAATATATCATCACATTCATAATTTAAGATTTTCTTTCCTAAAGACAAGAGCAGTGCTGCGTGGGGGTGTGAGTGCTGGTATTTTAGGATCTGGTAATATTGTCTAAACTTGTTCTAAAGTATATTTGTATGTTTAGTTCATGTTTGTCTGCACCTGTCCAACTGTACTGGTTTTCAATTAATCAAACACATATTTATGGTTTTCATGAGCTATAAGGTGCAATCATTAAAATTCAAACAAAAACGGCTTGAATTGTTTCACTTCACATGAAAGTTTCACATCATATATTAAATTCAGAAAGAAAGTCAACTTTTTCTTGTTATTCAAATTTTTGCAGAGATATGCAAAAATTAGCGATTTAAAATCCGCTATTGTTTAATTAAGAAAGGAACAAACCTTCAATTTTTCATACAGTAGATTTGTTACATACAGTAATGTATTTTTGTTCCGTATTTCTATATGAAAAAAAAGTTTACTATGTTGTATGTAATTATGTTATACCTAGACAGGGTGATTTTATTTCCACAGGAGAACGTGCTTTGTAAAATATTAGCAACAAACAAGAAATATTTTGACACATTATAGTATGGTATGGTGGTACAGTTAAAGAAATTGTAAATGGTTTTTCTTTAAGAATGAATCTGTTTTAAGCACATTGACCCACATAGTAGAGGTGGAAATCACAAGGGACCTTCCAATACAATTTGATTTGTATTGTGATTCTGTAAATATAATAATTATTTTTTTTTATCTTCCGATTCGTCATAATTCTTTTAATTATAACAAACTTAGCAAATAATCGACTGTAGCCACACAAGGTTCTAGTTTCGGAACATATGAGAGAAACTCGTAAGTTTTCAACTTCCTGCCGAAAGAATAAGTCTACAATGATCTGTCCATACATCTTTGAAGATTCCGGTTTCTAAAGTTACATACCTTAGATGCAGTAAGCAATGCTTTGTCGTGCGTTTGTTTGTGTTTGGTGAGGATTTGTAAGGGGGCTTCAAGGTTGGTTCTGTTTTCCGCGTACAATATGTATTTACAGTAAACTGTCGCGTTGATTGGCTCTGTTGAGTGATGTGTATCGCCACGCCCTCTTCGAGGGCAAAATCGCTGGCCGCTGTGAAATCATCTGGCACAAATCTGCTCAGGATGTCCCTTCTCCTCAACGCTTTGATTCATTTTATGTCACAGATTTAACTTCAGCCAAATACTGATGATTTTTATTTATTTATTTTTGGTTTTGGGCCCTCCAATGTATGAAATGTAAGGAAATCATTGAAAGAGTGAGTTTTGACCAATCTAAAGAGATGGACGGAAAGAGAGAGAGAGAGACATTGCAATACCTCTTAAACACCAAACTTGTGAAATTCAGTATTTGAGCGAAGGCACCACTTCTGCGTTGTTCACTGAATTTCAATGTTCTCCGTTTTTGCAAATTTCTTTCGTTCTAAGTTTGTGCTCAAATGCATTTGAATAGAAGTAGCCTGAAGCATGCGTAGGAGTTTTGCACTAATAAAATGCCAGTGGATGACTAGCCTCTGGTAGCATTTGTTAGTTCACTGTGTGCGTTTTACTGTAAGTCATGCACTCCTTATAAATCATACATAAAACATTAATTAATAGACTGTAGAGCAAGTGTGAGTGGGAATGGACCAAATGTTGAATATATAAACCAGCTCTGCTGTGTTTCCTGGCAGTTTCCTGGAATCCTGAACTATGCTAACAAGTGTTAGCGAACAACATAGAATATGCTATGTCTAGCTAGTTAGGAAACTAATGAGTGTACTGTATAAGTACCTGAAGTGGAGAAAGCAGAAATGAATGAGACAATATAAATTTGGTGCGACAGTGATGTAGGCTATTCAGACTCGGTATGAGCTCAGTTTCAGCCTTAACTCAAAGGGAAGTGAAAGGAAGAGCGAGACATATGGACATGAAGAAATGCAGTCTTTTCACAGACTGTTTATAGCCGCTCTGGCAAACAAATCACATTCGCTGGCAGACGATCGCTCATTAGCAGAGTCAGTTTTCATTAGTGCGACAGGATTTTCTTTGACTGATAGAGTTCAAACTGGCGAACTACTAAAAAAAAATAAAGAGGCTGGTGATGCCTTTTGTTAAGCACGGAGTAAATTCTAGCTCGGTCGCTATTTCCGAAAGTTTTGAAAAAAGCGGCTGTAATCACAGGCCGAAGAAAGTCCATGGTGTTTCTGCAGCAGACGCACAGCAACAGGACGTAGTGTTCAAGTTAATGCTTCTCAATCAGCGTGCCATACGTGAAAACGATAAAAAAAAAAAAACACACATTTTGGGGACAGGTGGCGACTCAGATTTCTGAAAAACCCAACAATCAGAAATGTCGGATCCATTTTTAAGCCTCATCCTACACAAATGATTTGTTTGATTGTTATTAAAATGAACAAATGCTTTGCCTGTGATGGAGACTATTGCTAGTAGAATTTCTGTTTAGAGGGAGAGTTAATTTAGGAACATGTGCAATCTGACCAAGTTCTACCAATTAATATAAAGTTCTGCCTACTTTTGCGTTACTTTTGGTACAGCACTCGTATGAGGTCACAATAGGGGGGAAAAAAATCTAATTGGCCGCAACATTGGTCTTATGTTTTTTGTTTAAACATGCACCATCTGAATGTCCAATCATGTGTAAAAGGGAATTTTGCATAGTAGGGCACATTTAAAACAGGAGCACGTAAAATGTTCTGTTAAAATTGTTTAAACATTTATTCTCTGTTGCGCAGATGACTTATTAGCAGGATATTTGATTGTGAATTTTTCATTGAGGATTTTAAAATGAATAATAGATTAATTTTTTTCTGGTTTTCTCCATAATTTAGTCATAGCCCATACCTAGCTCCCAATCAGGCTGTCACATGTGTCCTCCGAGCCATGTGATGCCGGCTAACCGCATCTTTTTGAACTCGGGCACTGTCCGGGGAGGTGTAATGCGCTTGTGTGATCTCACAAATGCTCTATAATTGGCTATAGAGCGGCGATTGATGCGAGAGTGCTAGTGTGTCTCCCATCACTTCCCCATGCGGGAGCTCGTGCAATCGGCTCTCTCCCGGCTCCAGGTTTGCGGAAGCCTACAGCATTACCTTACCGCCGCGCCACTCGGGAGCCCCAATTCTTGGTGAACTCTACTGCCATGAGGATGCAGTTTGGCACAATTAGCGTTGTACAGTCCAGAGAACTTTATTTGTTAGTATGGATTCAGGGTGACACACAGCCTTCAGTTTGGCTGTGGACGATTAATTAATGAGCCTGAGCCTGATGTTCAGTGGAAGTGTACAGCGTGATGATTAGCTGTGCTACCCGGAGCAGTATGCAGCCATGCAGGTCATTTCGATCTGTGCAGCACCTTTGCCTTTTTGCATTAAAAGTGGAGGGAGTCTGACTAGCAGTCGACTGCCCTTAAGCATGGACATCAGTTACTTTAACGGCAAACACCACAGCAAAAGCAGGACACCCTTCTCAGAGGACAAAAAACAAAAAAAACTAAAAAAAAATCATCCCAGCAGCCATTTCTGGTCTCATTTTATTTGTCAGATTACTGAATCATTTTTTTTGTTTTATTTTAGTATTTCATTAAGTATTAAGCAGGTAAAGTAGATGAGCATAACTTAGTACTCAAAAGCAGTGATTGCCATAAAGCTTTAAGGGAAAATCTTCCAATCTACAGTCCAGCTAGCAAAAATGCACATGTGCTGTATGACAGCTGGCTCCTCGCTTGGCTCCTTAACCAGGTTTTAGATTGAGTTGTTTTTCATCAGAGCTTTGTACCATATCATTGCAATCTGGTAAGAAGTGCTTGCACTAAAATGTCAGCAACGTGTTCGGAAGCTTGTATGACTCGCTTTAATGAGCAGATTTACGCGATGCATATTCCTACCTCATCCGCGGTAATCCCGGGTTAGACGTCAGACCGCACAATTGAGGTTTTCTCTTCTCTGTGTTTATTCATAAAATGTCAGCATCATCATCATCACTACCCGAAATACCAAATGAAGTTTGCTCAATCACATTTTTCTGGCTACAAGCTGATATGATGAGATGCAGGACTAAGTGATCGAAATTGTGCATTTTTCCCCATTCCGCAGTCAGATGGCTACGCTCCGAGCATAGGGCTCTAACCGAATGAGCAAGCCGGAGGTGACGGTGAAAAGCAAAATCTCCCTGGATGAAGGAATCAAAAGGAGGACCAATCAACTTCTGTGTATAAATGAGTTGAGCAGTGTTGGGTGTTGCGGAAAGATCTTCAGTATGAGACTTTTATCAGAACTTAAGCTTATTAAATTGTTCAAATGAGAGCTGGCCGACTTCCAAATTTAATTCAGATTATTTGAATGAATGTTTAAACAAGAATTTTCCAAATGTTCTAAATGTAATGCCTAGAAATGCATTACAAATTCATAAATTAAATCGAAACACAAACCTTAAACCTTCTAAACCTGATGAACACCACATCCTACAGTCATCGATACTCCTAGATGTCTAGATTAAAAAAAAAACAAACAAACAAAAGAAACAAACTTGATAAACCGGAAGCACATCACCAAGGACTGAGCTCATAAATGTTCATTAATGTTCGCTTCTCACTTTAGAGATATGGAACTGGTGCAGGTTTCGTTTTAGTTTTTTAGAAATATACTTCCGCATTACGTCCAAAGTAGCAGTTCACTGATATTGTAATGCCTGGTTGAAACATGCTACTATAGAGCAACCTGATACAATATTTAAAAGTCTAGAAGTTGCAAAGATAATTTGTATCATCATTTGTACATTTCACAGCATTGGTGGATTTTTTTTTATTTTTATGTTAGTCATATAATACAGAAAATGTCTGTGCCAAAAAGGCTACTTTAAAAGTTAATGCAACATGGAAGTGATCCGTAAACATTTAAAGTTGCTGTCTCGGCAGTTCGAGCTTAAAGCTTAAAAATCTGTTGTGTCCGTAACTATGTCAAATTCAGATATTGTTGCGATATCTTAACAAATGTGCTTTTTAGAATATTACACTTTTTCAGCTTTATGCCGTTCCATGTGAAATTTAAATTGGTCACGTTTCATCTGAACGATAATTAAGATCATTGAACGATTTAAATAAAATTAAAAAAAAGGTAGACATTAAATAAAAGTGTTTAAAAAAAATTAAAGTGTTAATAAAGTTTTTTCACCTAGCACAAATACCATCATTTGGCCGAGAACTTCTCAATAAGGAGCGTGTGAACAATAGTCAGAATTAGGTCATTTTCATTTCAATCTTGAATAAATATCCCAAGTTGATGTCTCAATTGCTGTGGCATTTCATATCATGAAAGACATGGGTCCCTACAGCAGTTACTCTGTTAAAAGTTTGTAGTAAGCCTTAAAAGGTTAGTGACTATATGTCTTTCATAACTGTTGGGCTCTGTAGGTTTTTGTTGTTCAAGGTACCAACAAAGAGCGTGCACCATGGTATTGAAGCAGGCATATTTTAGGCTATTTTTAATATTTTATAGTAGATAAAATGTACTGCTGTAAGATATTATTATTAGTCTTATCTTTATGCACATTTTCTGCATTAATTGTTGCCCTGTGGAATGTGGCATGGTGACTATGTAATTACTGTAGAAGTGACCTTTTAGAAGTTATGTGATTTAAGAATAAAAAGTATGGTACAGTTATTTACTAAGGTGAAATATGAAGTATAAATATGTTTTTTCTCATTTGTCAACTGCTTATGAGTGAGTCATGTTTTCTGTTGGATGAGAACTAAGGATATATTTTAAAAGACATCTGGATACTTGCTTGTACTGTACGTTACTGTACGTGGCTCCGTCCAGCAGAATGACTCATTTTTAATTGGCTAAACAGTGCATGACTTTGAATGATGTCACATCTCATCCCATTAATCGCTTTTTACAGTACGTACATGGCAGCCTTAGAGTGAGCATGTTTAAGGAGCCTCTGCATGATAAATCTGTATAACATGCAGGATTTGTGGCTGTTGGATTTAGCAGCTTTGTTGGCTTCACTCTGTCTCTCATACTGTTGTATGTGGAGAATAGAGAGAGGGTGCTAATAAGTCCGGCGGGTATTGCCTTAATGCAGGTTGTCTGGTGGGGACATTACCACGAGCAGGAGGAAGCGATCAATACTCCAAGTCTACCATTGACAGAGATGGCTTTGTTCACCAGGGGATAGTGTCCTCTCTTTCTCACACTCCAAAACGTAAAATGGGAAAACAAGAATTACCAATCTGGCCGTCTGAGGTGCATGTAATACATTTCTTGGGGTGCTTTCAAATTTCAAATTACAGCCCCAGCAATGAATATAT
>QMIH01000171.1:737829-756730 GCA_003987875.1 Clarias batrachus
TTCTTCTGGATTTTTTAATTTAGTCGTGTCCAATTCCCCCCCCCCTCACTAGGGGGCTCCACATTAAGGCTACTACTACCACTCAGTCGGGAGGGCCTAAGACTATCACATGTTTCCTCCGAACCACGTGATGCCGTGATTAATGTGGGAGCACCAAGTACCTCCCATCCCTCCCCTCTGAGAGAGCTCAGCCAATCAGCTCTCCCTAGACCACCGGCTGCGAGAGGTTACAGCATCACCCGGGAATCGAACTCATGATCTCCGGATGATAGGGCGAGCACTTTAGCACTCGGAGGCCCATTTTCCAAGAACTTTACAGCTCAAAGACCAAGTAATTTTGATTAGTGAGAAAACAATCGTTGTGTGCTTGGAAACCGTTCCTGAGACCACCTCTTCCTGTTAAAAAGGATCTGATAAAATGGGTATAGAAAAAAGTATCGTTCATGAACCAGCAACGAAGTCTTGGTATTGGTACCAGTATAGAATTTTCTTGTATGATCCCATTCCCTATTAATATTCATTACTGTAGCCGAAATCAAATCGAGCTGTGGAGGTCAGAAGAAAAAATTCTGATGAGTCTTAAACGAAATGCACAGTGACCAGTGTATATGGTCTTAGGATAGAGGTGAGAAGTCAGGAGTGGGTGGTTGCAGAATCAGGTTACATCAGCAAGCTGTAGCACAAAGCGTTTGCTCATTGGGAATATGTCGTGAAGGAGCTGGCATTTAATCAAAAATGCTCCTCGGATGATGAAGGAAATAACCGAAGACATCCAAAAAATAGTTTCCATGTTACACAATTCTCACGGGTCATCCTTTACAGTATATCGTTCAGTCCTATTTTCTTGTTCGACAGCAATCAGAGCATCCCAGAGCTTTAACTGCCTGAGATTCCACTGCCTGCCTCCCAATTGTGTGCGAGTATAATGAAGAGATTTTCACGATTCAAGTTACAAAACAATTTTAACGTCTGACTAAATGCCATCAAAAAGGACTTTAGCACAGAAGAGAACACAGAAACAGTAAGAGTAAACAGAGGAACAGTAAAAAAAAACAAAACTTGAACATCATTTTATTCCTGACAGCCTGCCTGCAAGAGGGAGAGAAAGCAAGGAGCACTTTATGAAAGAAATCTTTTAAAATCACTTCAAGAACCAAATCCTACGTCACTTCACCAGTGTAACTTTTGTTGTTTAAATGACTTCTTTTAGCCAGATTAAAGGCTTATTCTTAGAGCAACGTGAAGCATATGCGCACTGTAATGTAAGTATGTACACCAGTGCTTCGGCTGTTCAACCCATGTGGCAAACCCAAAAAAAAAAAGAGATTTTTTACTGTACAAAAATAACCACCGGCTGGTGAGTTGATCTAGATACTACTGCATGATTCAAACGTCCAAAGACTAAAAGCCCTTAGGCCTGAAACATGGTTCACGCAAATACATGAACACAAATGCCTCGAGCCACATAAAGCCCGTTACATGCATTGTTTTGTTCGTGTGTCACCTGGGAAATGCTAACGCGACGCAAACACGAGCTGCAGTCTCACTGTTGTGCGAAACAGGTGTTTTTCTTGGCATTTGGTCCAACATTAAATTTCACAAAGGGAAGCGGGACCAAGTGAGGTAAAGAAAAAGAATAGAAGTCTAATCATTCAAACACCGTTTTGGATTACATAAGGGCTGCAACTAACGATTATTTTGATAATCGCTTAGTTGGGCGATTATTTTTTTTTTTCGATTAATCGGATATAAACTTATTGCTTCTTTAATTTGATGTTTTGCTTATAACTATATAAAACCATAAATCAGGGTATTAGTTATCATTAAAACTAAACTTTAAAAAATGCTAAAGCCACATATAGAGTTTAACGATCTTTAATTTTGACATTTTAAACCTTAAATTAAAGACAACGTTGGTTTTTGAACAGTAAAACTCCTTTAAATATCCAAAATATAAATAAATAAATAAAAAAGCAAAACAATTGTAGTACTCTTATTATATTGGATGGCATCTGTTATACTGGCTGCTTGTTGTGGAATGCATGGGGGATTTCTTTTTTGAATGAACTCACTTATGCTGACTTGTCTCTTTCTAAAATAAATACATAAATAAATAACAGCATTTGAGTATGCAAAATACAACATTTTAACAAACGTTGAGCGTGCACAGAAAATAAATGTTGCAGAATCGAGAAGTTGCGCGTGCGCGCAGAACATGTTGAGCGAGCAGGGAAAGACACTGCACGCGCAGAATCGAGCTGTAGAGTGCTTTGTCTGCTCTCAAAAAGTCAGAATTGTGCCAGGAATATAACGCCATAGGCGCGCGCATTTTCCTGCAGACGCTTTTGTAACCTCCGTTGCGGCTGTGTATCTGTGTGTATCTGTGTGTATTTGTGCATCTTGTGATCGCGCTCCTCAGTAACGTGAGCAGTCCAACTAATCGATAACGGCATTCGTTGACCAATTTTATTATCGATAATTATCGATTTTATCGATTAGTTGTTGCAGCCCTAGATTAGATGCAGACACATTTGGTGACATTCCACTTAATAAACGCTCTCTGTGCTGAGCGTTAATTTTATATATCGAGTTGCCATTGAACAGAAGTACTGTATAGTACTGTATGTGTGCTTTCTCCCGAACATCACGTCTGGTAGGCGTTTTTTGATTGCTGTCGCAATGTCTGCATTTATTTTGCGGATGCTTGTCAGACGTTAGAAATGGAAGCCGGACGTGCCACACCGAGGCTGACATGCTGCTGTGAGACAGACGTCTGTGATACTGTACATATGTGTGCTGTCTACGTTGAGAAATATTTTGAAAGAAATGCATAGAATGAATGGGTTCGGTCAAACATTCAAACCTCTATGACAGTCCAAGGTGCTAGTCCAAAGCGATAGCACATAAGAAGACAGAACCACTTCACAGCCATGAACTAATTATTAATAGTCAAGCTTTGAAAGTTAAACTATCTATTCAGTCACTTGCTCATTGGAGAGAACTTTCTATAAGTCCGAGTCGTATAATGTTATAGGCAGTATGCTACATAGAGTAGCGTCGTCTACCGATGTTGCATTGCTTTCTGATATAACTTAAAATAGTTTGAATTGTGAGCAAGGAGTGAGACTTGGACAGAATTGTCCTCTAACAGAAGTCTTGCTTTGATGATATTAGAATCTGGCATTGGACAGATGGTTGAAGTTAATGGGGTTAGCATGGCACCACCTGGCTGGGAGCTCCGTCTAGTCCTGAATAATGCATGTAGTCGGAGAAGCATATAAAATAGCCGAGCACCTTTTACTATCGCCGGTTTTCTCCTTGATCTTGCTAGTGTGCTGGGTTGAAAAGAGTCTGGAACATTTTGTTGCATGGTGCTTTTTTAAACATAACTGAATCCGCAGGTTTTGTTCTATTGTTTTTTTTTTTTTTTTAGGGTACATAGCTACAAAGTATGCAGTACCACCCCTCATTTCTTCACATTTTACCTCCAAAGAAACAAACTTTTTTATGTAGTTTTGAGGAATAGTTAAAAAAAATGCTGTGATCAGTCAGGCTGATGTGAACCCAAGGTTGCGAAGTAGTCTCATCCAAACTAGAGACTCTGCGGTTCGTTTTTTTTCTTCACCGAAGGACGAAAATAAATTTTCAGTACAATTGAATGCAGGATTAGTGTACTGTCCATAGAAATCATGAATGGAGTTAGTGCTTAGTGAATTGTATTTCTTTATGAAGTCTTAAGAACCTATTGCATTTCCACAGCACTTCAACTCCGTTCTTTAGCTCAAGGTCCAGCGAAGCGGCTCAGGAAAACCACAAAAGCATGGGATGGTTGTTCACTTCATACAGTGGGATCAAATGCAAATAATACACTCGTTCATCTTGTTCTTGCACATATTATCTAATTTCTAAGCAAATTACAGTTTGTAGCCTTGCACTGTAAATGTGACTACAGAGCTGTTTTTAATTTGAGACCTCAGTTCCATGTCACAAGGTTTCAATATCCAACTGCATCATCTTCTCATCAGAGCAATAATTTAGTGCAAGAGTAGAAACGCGTCATATGCATTAAGGAAGAACTTGCTAACACACTTCACTTTGATTGAAACGCCACTACATTAGCTTCTTCCTGTTTGAGGTAAACTTGGCGAGAAAGCCTTTAACCGTGAAATGAAATATACATACTGTAGAGCAATGAATATATTTTATGCCAAAGCATTTCTTATAGGATGCTCTGAGGGTAAAATGTGGGTCCAGGAAAGGCGTAATAGACTTGACAAAGCACAGTGAACTCGTATTTCAGAACTGACCTCAGCAGAATATCTGAGCAGCTAACAACCCCCTAAGCACTGGGACATTTTGTCTTGGTAAGACAACAGAAGAGCGATCGAATGCTGTGGCTTGATTTCGAAATCCTATTCAGTTTAACTGAGAAAATCTTTTTTCAGGCTCATGTCTGATGAGACATTACGCAGACACATGACTTGCTAGCTATAATAGCAGATGGCAGACGTAACGCTAACTGACCTCAGGCTACTATGTATTTTTATTGATAAGTATGTTCGAGGTGTATTTCTGAGCCAATTAAATAAAACAAATATTACCTGATGATGTATCCCAGATTATGTACCAGATTACCTGATGATTTGTCGCAACAGATAAAAGAGTAATCTAGCCAATGATTGCTTCTATTCAGCTGGTTATTGTTCTATACCGTATGTTGTGGTGGACTTTACTCAAAAGAGAAACAACTACGTGAAAATGGATGAATTCCATTTTCCATTCCATTTGTAGAATGTGGTTACCTTGAATGGTGTACAAATACTCTACTGTATGGATAAAAGTATTTGGCCAACCTGCCAGATTCAAATACATACACTTCTATATGGAGTCGGTCCCCCTTTTGCAGCTATAACAGCTTCCACTCATCTTTCTGTAACACAAAAACGACTGTCCGCCACATGGCAGTGTTGCTCAAGTGGCATTGTTTTTTTCTTCCTGGATGAAAGTAGACCTCTCTGATCTAGAATGGTGCCTCCAGCTTATCATTTCATGGCCCGTTCTTCTTCAGAGTCTGTTTTTTACTTCATAAGTGGTATTGCTGAAGGAAAGGTGTTCATCTTATTGATGGCTGAACTTAACAATGTTAACAGGACTGATGCTACAGTATAGCTGGATCTTGATTTTATGTTATGATTTCAGTATTTTAAAAGGCAGCTGTACGTTATAAACATGGACGTCCTCATCTTGGAAGGCTGTCCACAAGATTTTTTTTGAGTGCTTCTGTGGAAATACATGCCCATTCATTTTGTGGAACAATGGTCATCCATTGGAGAAGACCTGGCTGGGAACCTTCGTTTCAGCCCATCCCAAAGGTGCTGTAATGGGGTTGAGGTCAGAACTCAAAAGTTCTTCCTCATTCGGGGTCTTCAACTCCAGTCCTGGAGGGCCAGTGTCCAACACAGTTTGGTGATTCTTCTTCTCAAACACAGTTGATTAATCTAATCTGTTAATTAGATTACTAGTGTAGGTTCAGTGGGTGTGTTTGGGTGTTAGTGAATTACAAACAGTGCTAGTCACTGGCCCTCCAGTTCTGGAGTTGAAGACCACTGTTCCACACCAAACTCCTTAAACCTTGTTCATCAAAACAGTCATTGTTGGAATACAAAACAGCCTTCCAGCTATTCAACCTGATGCCCCAAAGTTGGAAGGGTTGAAATTCATCAATCAAGATGTCTTGGTATGCTGAAGCATTAAAATTGCTCTTCACTGGGGATAAGGAGCCTGATTAGAAGACCTGAATTCAATAATTAACAAGTTTGGCCAAATACTTGTCCATGTAGTGTATGTGATTCCTCCTGGATTTGGTGGCCTTTGCCAGTGATGGCGATAATGTTAGCTCTTTAATTTGCTTCTGTTGTAAATGAGACGATGCTGCGGCACATGCTGTGCTTTACTCCTCATAAAATCCTGTGCATGTAACATTTACTAGTACTGACATTTTCAGCTTTCTAATTGATGGCTGCTAAGTTGAAAGCATAGCTAGTGCACTATGTAGAGTGTACAGTACAATCACTTGTTCCACACATGTTTGGCGGAAACGAACAATCACGACTAGTGGAGCTGCTAAAATAGCATAAAATGGAAAGCTAGTGCGCTATGTAGTGTGTCCAATCAACCGGTACTTGTTTCACACACCAAGTTAGAGAGGGTTTAGAGAGGGATTTAGGATTCAGCCTTATGTTAGAACCTATTTAGCTGTGAATAAAACAACACGGATGGTTCAGAGACAAGTATTATTCGGAACGATTTAGAAGTTGCTAAGGAGACCAGCTGTTGTTTAAGATGCGATAGTGATTATGACCGATTTGCACGATACGAGGTAGGTGATTCCCGTATAAATCACAGAGACGCGAGTGTCTTCATGATAATTGTGCATAAACAATTTTTAAATATAAATGGCTTTTAATAGAATTACATTTTGTTTCATTTATTATAAGCTTTGTTATATGGATTATGGCTGCACAAGTGGAACTTGATTATTAGTAGGCCACATTCCCTTAGCTTATGTAGCCTGTAGCTGTGAGACTCCTTTTTGTCAAGGAGAAAGTTCAAATGGGAAAAAAGATATAGGATACAAGACGAGATATGAAATATTCCATGTAAAAAAAAAAACAAATCAATGTAAAAAGAAAAAAAAAAGGATAGTTCAGTAGGAGCCACTGAGCAGACAGGGCGCACAGGGAGTAGCAGCCATGCCTCGTCAATCTTGACTTGACAAACACTCCAGCTGTCACTGGGAGCGCGTGTAGAGATAAAAAGCACAGAGGGAGAGCCGGTGGGACACGGTAGAGGTATAGAACAGCTCGGCTGTGTCCTCACACTCAATCACTCAGGAAAGTGGTAGCACAGATGATTATAGAAGTCACATCAACTGACAGACATGCCATGAGGCCCAAATTCCCATACCAAGCGAAATAAGGAGGCGCGTAACCAAAATACTGGATAATGTATTTAAACGAGTTGAGTTTTTTTTATAATGATTTAAATGAGCAATTATAAAGGAGTGTTTTTTATAGTTTATAGCAGAGGTCTAGAGAGATCAGCAGGGGTGATATTCGGGAAGATAAGTTAAAAATACAAGTATTCACACTACCAAGTGACAAGATGCTTTTAAGTGGATGGGCTTTGTCAAACCTTTGCATCAAGTGTTTCTGGGAAAAGCTCTCGATCCACTGCAGCTCTAACCAGGATAAAGTTCTTACTGAAGACTTAGAGCCATGTTAAAGAAACGCCATCATTTTGGGCATGACCATTATTAGACCAACTTGGATCTCTAATGAGCATCTGTAATAATACTGTATAAACTATTATATATATTTAAAAATAAATAAATAAAAGATGACATCACTGATTACTGTAGCAAGGTTCTGACCCGCTATGAACAGTGCTAATTTAATAATATGGCTTCATCAGCATGTACTGTAAAATAGCACTTGATCCAGCACATCCTATTGTTTAAAATTTTATATATACATGTTGCACACAAGTTTCATTTACGGTCAGGAGGTCATAACGTGCTCAGGATGTACAGTAGGCTATTTTATTATACCCGCCATTAGTCAAACTAATAAATTAATGTCAAAGATTTCATTTGTTCTTTAAATATCTGTACAGTTAATTTATAAATTCGGTCCTTAAGATATACAGTTCATGCCGATTCATTTAATAGTGTCATTTTTTTTGTGTTAACTTTTGACGTTGAATTGATCAAATGTTTTTCTTTAAGCACAGAATATGTATATAAATTTTAAATCCTGTCCATATGTTATTGACTGACATAACTGCAGCCAGAGGCTCTGCTTTCATCTCTGATGCAAGAATTAAGCCTGCACCTTAGGATTACAACACAGTATGATATTCAAATTAATGATCATTTTGGGACTGCAGGCAAGTCTGAGTTGAGACTATAATACAGACCTCCAGGCTCGCTCTCTCTCTGTCTCTCCCTCTCTTTCTGAAAGAGTGATCACACTTTCCGACCACTGCCTTTCTGAAACCCAAAAACTAAAAAGTCAGCTGTAAGTTATAAACAAAGACTGTATAAATAATAAAAAAAAAGACCATGAGAAACCGTTCTAAAACGCGACTGTGGGAGTTGTAGTCGTCATGAACTTGGAAGAAGCTGCCTTTGGTTATCCTAGTGTTCATTCAAGGAATTGTACTGTATGTTTTGACATTTCTGCGTTAGACTCATTTATCAGAATCGGAGGTTCCCCCTTGGTTATAAATAGTTGATGATAATATAAAGACTAAGAATGTGTTAGATTTGACTAAAGTATTAGTAAAATCATCAAGGAAACAATGCTGTATAAAGCATGTCCCTGTGCAGTAAGCACTACTGTACATGCACTTTTATTTTGCCCTGTTTGTTTTTTTTTTCTTCAGTCCTGTCTCAAACCCTACAGCCCAGTTGCATTTTTTTGATTGACTTGTTGACCTGTTCACCATTTTTCTCCATTTATGTCTGTACCTCCATGGTCTGTGTTCATTAGTTTCTCATTATAAAATAAAAATGAAAAGAAAAGAAAAAAAAAAAAAAACAGGAAGATGAAAACAACTTTTTTTTTTTTTTTTGGTATTTGTTTCCAAACCCTAATGAAAGAAGGATAATGGTTGGTTTTCCAATTTCCGATTGTGTGCTCAAATAAAAAATGACAAGAAAAGATAACGAGCTTTTTTGTTTTTTCATAGTTTTTATCTTCTCAAAACTAGCAAGATCAAATAGTTAGATTTTATCTTCATAGTTAGAACATAGATATATAAAAGCACAAGGAAAAGTTTAATAAACGCTTGCTTGTGACATTTGATGCACAACTATGTTCTGTTTAAGGGAAGCAAGAGGATAAGCCTTAAAGAGAAAGGCTTGATTACTGATTTAATTTCATGTATAAAACCTGGGTGGCATGGTTTCTTAGTGTATAGCACGGTCACCTTGCACCTCCAGGGTTCAGGTTTGATTCCCGTCTCTGTGTGCATGGAGTTTGCATGTTCTCCCAGTATAGAGGTGGGTTTCCTTCGGGTACTCCGGTTTCCTCCCACAAGACATGCAAGCTAATTAATGCTGCCAAATTGCCCGTAGTGTGTGTACATGTGTGTGCCTTGCGATGAAATGGCTCTCTGTCCAGGATGTACCTCGCCTCATGTCCTAAGTGTCCTGTGATTGGCTCCAAGCCCCCCATGACCCTTATACAGGATTAAGCAGTATAGACAATGAGCGAGAGTAAGTAAGTATAAAACATGTACCCTTTGCCAGACTCTTGTCCAGCTTTCTTTTATGTTTTTTTTTTTTTTTCTTCCTGCGTCCTGTTTGCTTAGATACATCTGTAGAACTTGACTGGAGTTTACATGTTGTAGAAAGACACCTCTGCATATAAGGTCCTCCATTTCACCATGCCTGTTAGACCCACCTCTGTCTAGACGTTTGCAATCAGACTGTGTTGAAAAATAAATCTGGTCAAACTTTGAATGTTCAGTGGACATTGCTAAATATGAGACGTTTGAAGCCCTTAGATCTCTTCCTAAAGTTGTCTGACCACCTTCAGTAGTTGGGGTGAAATTGTATAGGTCAAGAAGGTGATGGAAAACATAATGCTTAATGCTAAAAATGCTTCAGGAGTTTAATGCAAAGATGTGAGAACCTGCCAAGAGGCAAATATCCGGGACGTTTAAGTGCTCCCTGATTGGTGGGTTGCTGCTTGCAGGAGTGTTTCAGAAGCATCTTCTGTCGAAAATAGACTACGTGGGTATCTTTAGCAGAGCAACAAGGACAGCTACTTCCGGGGAGCTTTTCAAACCCGTTGCTGTGCACCTGAGGGAAATACAACATTGACTAGACTGGTAGTGATTAGCCAGAACGTAACAGCCACTTCTGATGGAACTTTGTGGAGAACATGAGGAAAAAGATCAACTCCAAGTATGAGGAAAGCTGGTACAGCTTATCAAGTGGCTGCTACCTGATGCTGAAGCTTGGTGATGGCAGCATCATGCCATGAGGTGATTCTCAGTCTCATGGATTAGCTAGAATTGAAGGGTAAGCAAATGGAAGAAAACCTGTGACCTAAGAGTAGTCTGAATTGAATGCTGGGGTGGATTATGTACAAGCCTCTGAATCTGCTTTGGTGGCTCAGTCAACACTGTATATTATATATACATATTTACTTATTTAGCTTATCAGTCTTGAGTCAACCCATGCATTCTGTTTATGCTCTGTTTGTTCTGGCAATGCTGCTGGATTATTTTTAATCCTCATGTCGCTTACTTTGTGAGATTCTGAAGCTCTGAAGAGACATTTGCAAAGGCAAATGAATAATTGAACACCACCGCCTAAAACATTTGTGTATTTAATGTTTTATAATTAGAGGGGGGAAACGGTTTACGAGTCCATTATCTGAGCAATTAAAAGTCCTTTTCTTAAACCTGAACACGCAGTGAGAAGTCACTGACTTCTATTAACAGTGATTTTTGGCTCTTCCAATTATTAGTGTAGATGAAATTTGTTTTGTGGGGGATCCATCACTAAGTGTGTATGCACACTTGCACGGACATGCAATACATACAGCGATCAGCTATACCATCACAGTGTAGTTCCCCTTGTGCTTCTGGAGCAGTTCTGACTACTTGGGACGTGACTTGACAAGCAGTCTGGGGGTGTGCTGTGGTATCTGTCACTGGGATGTCAGCAGTAGATCCTTTGGGCAATGTGGGTTGCGGGGCGGAGCCTGCATGGATCAGACTTGTTTATCCGGCGCATCCCACGGAGGCTTGGTTGGCTTGATATCTGGGGAAATCTCAAAGCATTCCAGATGTCTATGTCGTCCAGACTCCTAGATCCTCTCTTGTCGACTCTCCCACAGCAAAGCTGTTAATGTAAGGGGACAAAGATGGTCAACATTTGATTGTGTGATCATTGAACATGTCTGTTAATGCAGTTAATATTTTCCTCAGATAATGCTTTTAATACCTCAGACTCACTTTATTGTACTCCCCCTAAAATTCGAGTGCCAAGTTGTATCCTATCAGAGAAACAAACCAGAGGATGGTGTATTATTATATGAGGTCACAAATTGGGTCAGTGGTAAAATATTAATACGTAGGTGCAGGGGTGGCGCAGTGTGTGAAGGCTCTTGGCTCATAAGAGCTTAGACTCATTTGAAGATTGACGGTTCCAGCCCCAGCTCCACCAAGCTGAACCCCTTGCGCTCTTGAACAAAGGCACTTAACACTGCCTGCTCCAGGGATGCTTCATAAGAGCCTCCTAACAAAAAGCTAGTACATGTGAAGAATAAGGAATTTTGCTGTGTAGTAAGGTATATGTGACTAATATTGGCTTGGCTTAACTTTATTGGCTTGTTTAAGTCCAAATGACTTAAAGGTAAATTTTGTCTCTATATGTTCCTAGTAGGAGACAAGGTTTTTTTTTTTTTCTTCAAGGCTCTGGGTTGCTGGTTTAGGGATCTCCGGATTTGGGTTGAAGCCCCGGTGTTGGTGGGTTGCCATACCCCATACTAACCAGACATGGCATGCAGTGCTGGTCCCAAGCCCTGATAAAATGGGAGGGTTGCATCAGGAAGGACATGTGAAACCTGTGCCAAATTGTGTGCAAATCAGATGGTCTGCTGTGGCAAGTCCTTTAAGGGAGCCAGAAGTAAGAAGCGGATTAATCTCTTTTTCCAGATGTGCCTTTCAAGTAATCTCCAATTGTGATCTGCTTGTGACATAACTCTTCCAAACTTTCAGCAAACCAACTCTCTGAAAGGGAGATACCAACCTCAGCCACTGGGGGGGGGGGGCTTCCAGGAACCAGTGCACCTCAAGAGCTGGTCCCAAGCTTGGATAAATTGGGACGGTTACATCAAAAGGTCATCTACCAAATTCGCCTTGGCAACCCCCAAAACAGATGAGCAGCTAAAAGAGGGGGGAAATGTCTCTATGGTGTTGAAATATTAATTGAGCTTTTAAAACGTCTTATGCCTTCAACTTTTTCTCAGTAAAACCCAGGAGTGTTGAGCCCCAGATACACTCCTCCTTTAACGAATAATTAACTGTACTAAGCATTAATTGGACGTTCTAAGAGTTTCCGATCTTGCTTTAATTATTCCCTCATTATATCATCTCCTGGCCTTTAAGATATCCGGATTTTAGGTCATCATACGCAACTGATTAAATATCAAGCCCTTTTTAATTGAATGGAAGTCACAGTTTTAGTGAAATTCTTTCATTTTGACCTATACGATGTAGACATGTACATTTGATGAAGAGATATTTCAAAGTATATTACAAAGAGCCCTGATCACTCAGCTGCTTTAATGTAGTATTCCATTCATTATTATGGATTATTATGGATGAAGACATTATTTAGGATAAATACTGTACTGTGAATGAGTTAATAGTTATTGCACACCACCAAGCAGGAAAGCGACAAGTTGGCTGTTCATTTTCCACTTACGGGCACGACACAGAGCGGCAATTTCAGACTCAGTGGCAGGCGGCAAAGCAGCAGCGCAACACCAAGCAACATCTGAACTGCTTTTCTAAATCTGATGCGAAAGGTGAGAAAGGATTTAATAAAACCAAACTAGACAAGGGTTTAAATGCAAGCTATATATACACTATGGTATACATATTATGTAAGGATGCAAATTTTAATGAACAACAACAACAAAAAAAAAAACGATGACAGGTACTTATAAATGCACGCTTTCCCTCATTAATATTCCTCTTTGTAATCCATGCATGATGGGCTCATTAGTTGGTGACACAAGTGCCACAGCCCTCTAATGCCCCCGTTTCTGTCAGTACAGCACCCAGTACATTGCACAGGCTGATTTATTTGCCTGTCAAACTTCTCTAACTGATGAGTTCTATGAGGTGATTAAACCCATTCATGCTTAATTGTTTCCATGATGACTTTAATGCCTCAGAGGGTTTCTATCTCTGTGGGCCAAAGAGGTGATGATGAAGAATAATGAGTTTAAGATTTGTTCAGAAAAGCAGGTGCATCATCAGTTAGGGTTTAAAGAAGACCACCCCACGAGATTACTCACTGCCAGGAACGCTTGTTTTGTAAGGAATATAAATGCCTGAGAATATTTCAGAGCATGTTTTAAACGTCTAGGCATCACGTGTCTAGACGTCGATTTTGTCCTGAACGAACCAATTAACATGCACATAAGCCTCATTTCTAAATTCTTGAAAAATGAGTCCACGATAAACCAAATCAGGTTTGTTTTTATTCCAGCTTTAATGTTATGGAAATGTTTTGTTGAGAGTGGCGGTGGGGATTGAAAGGGAAACCTAATAATAATCTGGTCGCATTAGTGTGCACACCCTACCCAGCAGGAATCCTAATGTTGGATGACCGTTTTATTTTAGTTGTAATGCCGTTCCAATGACGTCCACTGTCGGGATAATGTTGTTCTGGAAAGTTAGAATGACTTTTTGTAAAGTCATTTGAGAACGAGATAACCCGAACACAACATTTCAAATACAACCTCGAAACAACAGACGAACAAAGAACAAAGGGTTTTTGAAAGTATTTAGGTCTGGCCCATTCAGAAGCATTGATCTTATTTTACTGAAGCTGTTCCTTCATTTGCATGGAATTAAAGTTGGTTTTCTTCCCTGCTGAAGAAAAGCAGCCTAACAGCATGATGTTTCCACCATGTGACTTTACTTTCTCATAATACTCTCACATGGTTTGGCGTGAAATAGGTCGACTTGGACACGCACAGCCCAGACATGTGTAGAATATGGGAGATTGTTGTCACAGACAGGGATTGACCAGTACTTGCCCGATATTCCTGCAGCTTCTTTAATCTTAGCATAGGTCACTTAATGGGCAATGCTTTAGGTTGATGGGGTTCTCCAGAACTCTCGGAATCTAAGAGGGGGAAAAAAAACAGACACAAGGTTAGTGCTATTAGGTTTAAACGACACACTTGCCGAACTGGCATCCCTGCCTTTTTTTTTTTTTTACAGTGCCGTTTCCACAATCAGTGGAAATGGCAGACCAGCCGTGTAGGATTATGGCGCCTCGGCCTCGTTTCCTGTGTCTTGCTGCTGGCCGTGAACTTGAACTCTGGTTGGGGTGTGGGAGGAGCTGTGGCATGAACGCAGTGTGTGTGCAGCCCGCCGTGACATATGGTAGTCTCACAGTGTTGGAATGGTTTGCAAGTAAATATGGAAAGAAGCGCCTACATTTAGAGGCGGTTTGTGAGAAATGGCAGATGACCCAACAAAGACCTTTAACTGCAGCTTTTTGTACACATACACACACACAAAAAAAAAACTGTAGAATTTTTAAAAACAGGATTCTGTGAAGGTTTTTATATCTTGAAACTATATTTCGCTCCAATAAGCTCATTATGTCTCGTAATTGCTTGTCGGTGTCTTTAAACGAGAAGTTTTCTGAATAGTCTCACTAAAAAGTGGTTTTCTTATTGACACAAAAGCTGTTTAGTTCCAATCCTCATCCTGAGTTCTCATCACAGTGTGTGGAAATGCTCTTACTGTCACTATTAAAAATACTATAGTTGTTTTTTACTGTTGATTTTTATAAATTATATATATATATTTTTTTTTACCACAATTTATCTACAGTGTTGACGGTTCAGCACTATCCTTCCAGTTTTGATAATGTCTTAAAGGATTTCCTAACCCAGTTCCAGCCATTTGTAATTTCCTTAGTTGTTTTCTTTGCTTGTTGGAGCCCAATAATTTGACCCTTCTGTAATAGCGACCTTTTTTTTTTTGGCCAATCAAGGTATATTTTTTCTTTTGTTTAAGTTTTAACAAGCAAATATGTTTGTTATAAAAATGTCCCCACTGTGGGATGAATAAAGGTATATTTTAATTAATATGAAGTTAACACTTATATATAGGGTGGGCCATTTATATGGATACACCTTAATAAAATGGGAATGGTTGGTGACATTAACGTCCTGTTTGTGGCACATTAGAATATGTGAGGGGGCAAACTTTTCAAGATGGGTGGTGACCATGGTGGCCATTTGGAAGTCGGCCATCTTGGATCCAACTTTTGTGTTTTCAATAGGAAAAGGGTCATGTGACACATCAAACTTATTGGGAATTTCACAAGAAAAACAATGGTGTGCTTGATTTCAATGTAACTTTATTCTTTCATGAGTTATTTACAAGTTTCTGACCACTTATAAAATGTGATCAATGTGCTGCCCATTGTGATGGATKGTCAATGCAACCCTCTTCTCCCACTCTTCACACACTGATAGCAACACCGCAGGAGAAATGCCAGCACAGGCTTCCAGTATCCGTAGTTTCAGGTGCTGTACATCTCGTATCTTCACACCATAGACAATTGCCTTCAGATGACCTCAAGGCCACCATGGTCACCACCCATCTTGAAAAGTTTGCCTCCTCACATATACTAATGTGCCACAAACAGGACGTTAATATCACCAACCATTCTCATTTTATTAAGGTGTATCCATATAAATGGCCCACCCTGTAATATACAGTATAACTCATTTAATGGTAAGACGTTGACTCTCCAGTTGTGGTGGCATTTCATGTCATGAAAGCCATGGAAGAATTGTGCCATCTGTAGCAAATAGTGTGTAAATAATATTCTTTAAATATCCCTTATTTAAAAGATCCAGATGTGTGTTTGTACTGTTTACTATGGATCATGCTGATAACCCCAGTGTCTCAGATACTCTGTCCATGCTTGTCATTAAACAAGTGCTTCTGAAAATATGTGCACATTTCACCGTAGTGTTTTAGTCGGCAGGAAGTTTAAATTCAACGCCTCCAACTAAAGGAGTTGCATAATGACCACCAGCTCCAAGTGAGGGAGTTGGAGGAGATATTCTCTTGGCAGTTTGTTTTATGTAAACGCATCCCTATATTTCCTTTAAGTGTTATGAAGTGCAGATAAGGCGAGAAAACTTTTTTTTTCTATCTTTTATAACGTCTCGGAGCATGGCCTTTAAATGAAGCTGCGTTCAACTCCAGTAAAAGATGTACGTTAGAAGCTTAAAAATCACTAGATAGGTGTGGTCATAGACTAACATATGTAATATCTTGGTATACCTACAGTATGATAGAGTTTTATCAGGATATAAATATCTATTATACAACTCATTTCTTAAAGAAAGAGGTTGCATAGGGCAGCACAGTAGCCTAGTGGTTAGCATGGTCACCTTGCGCCTCCAGAGCGAGTCCAGGTTCGATTCTTGGCCAGACTCGATTCCTGCCTCTGTGTGCATGGAGTTTGCTTGTTCTCCCCATGCTTGATAGGTTTCCTCTGGTTTCCTCCTACAGTCCAAAGACATGCAGATTGGGCTAAACTAATTCCCATAGTGTGTATAGTGTGTGTGTGCCCTGTGATTTATTGGCACCTTGTTCAGGGAGTGCCTCGCCTTGTGCCCCAAGTTTTCTGTGCTAGGATCCAAGAGCCACAATGATGTATATGCAGGATTAAATGGTATAGACGATGAATAAGTAAGAAGTTTAATATATAATACCAAGTTAGTGTTTATCAGGGACTCATTGTTGAGAATAATACCAATCAGTTTATTAGTTGTTTTATTAATGGCAATCATTGATTGATTGTTTGTTGGTATTAGTCATGTTGGGAACAGTGGTGAAAAGAGATTGGTTGTTGGGATTGGATATTGATGGTGATCAGTATTCAATTTTTGGCAACAGTGGTGATTGTTGTTGGGAAGAATGGCAATATTTTGTTGGGAACAATAGTGGTCAGGAAATGGTTGTTGGTACCAATGGCGATTGATTATTTGGAACGATAGTCATGAGTATTTTTTTGGTGGGAATAATAGTGACCGGTAGTTGTTGGGAAAAATAGTGATCAGGAATTTGTTGTTGGGAATTCATTGGGATTCCAGGAATTGGTTGTTGGAAATGTTAAATATTATAATGTGACTGTAATACAACATTGTGGTCACCCAGATAAAGTTTATTACAATTTATGAAAGTTCAGTTATAGGAAATTAATTTATTACAAAAAAATCAACTTGACTTGGTTCATTTTTGTTCCAGAAAACTTTGCTGAAAAACTTTTGCTAGATCTGAATCTAGATTCTAGTCTATGGCTACACTGTTGACAACCCAATGTCCTACAGTATGTTTCTAATGAATTTCTGTTGTCTTTGTGTTGCAAAGGCCTGTGTTTCTGCCATCTGGGATTTTCTTTGCTGCTGTGTTTTTCTGGAATAAAAAGACCTCATCAACCAACAAATTACAGACTTCTGTTCAGGTGATAGACAGCCTGTGATGTCATGCAGTCCGTGAACAAGGACTTGTTCTGTATGACAAATGGTACAGCAGTTACAAAATCAGACGTAAAGAAGAGTTGTATATCAATAATGAGAAGGAATAAAACTGACTCTATAAGGGAAATACTCTATAAGGTTATTTGTTAATACAGTGAAACCTTGGATTATGAGCATAATTTGTTCCAGAAGCGGGCTTGTATTCCAAAAACACTCATAAACCAAATAGACTTTTCCCATAAGAAATAATGAAAACACAAATTATTCGTTCTTCAGCCCAAAACAATAAATACATAAAAATAATTAATACAACATATAAAGTAAAAATAAAACAAATTAACCTGCACTTAACATAAAAAAAAAAAGTAAAAATAAATCAGTTAAGTGTTTCCGTTTGTGCGCGCAGGCGCCGTGGTTTTGTTTGTGTGTGTGTTTGTGTGGAATTAGCCCATTCCCTCGCCTCGTCTTAAACAGTGAAACTCCTCCTCCCTCCCCCTACCTCGCTTTTTAAGTTTCACAACTAACATACACAATGCAAACACTGTTTTAACAGGGAAAAAAATCTCTCTAATGATACTTGTGTGAGCAGACTAACGGAATCACTGAAAAAATAAAAAAATAACAAATGAACCAGCATCTTACCTTTGGAAAGAATCGCGACAGAGAGAGTGTGTGTATGTCTGTATCGGTGTCAAAATCGGTGTGTGTCGGTGTGTGTGGGGCACAGCGTCAAATTACGTGCGCGCACACAGAAGAGAGAGGGAGATGTTGATTATAAGAGACGAGCACTAAGACGCAGCAGGGGGACTCTTATTTTGACACAGGCGACGCAGCAGGGTTAGATGATTACCCATAATTCCCGCAGCGCAAGAGAGAAAAAAATAATTGGCTCAGTTGTGATTGCTTGCTGCTCGGTGTCAAAATAAGAGTCGCATGCGTGATACATGATACTCGGCGCTCGTAAACTAATACTTCGGTTTCCGATTAAAAATGTATTAAAAATCTTTGCTCTGTTTCCGGAACACTCGTAAACCACGTTCCTCGCAATCCAAGGTTCCACTGTATTGTTATTAAGATGTGCATGTACCCAGTATCAACATTTTCTTTTTGTTTGTGTAGTTGAGGGATTCAATGCTGCTGAGGTATGTGGACTTTGTGTTTTTCAAAGTGGTTGTCCAAATGTCTGAGCTACTTATTAATACAAAATCTTGTTGCATTCATTTGGAAAAGAAAAAATATACATGTATATATAGCATATACTGTATAAAATTGGCATGTCTGTACATTGAAGATGTAAAAAAAAAAAATGACTGAACAAATTTTAATGGGGTTTTCAAACACACTTGTATAATTTAAAAAAATACATCAACCTTGAAAAAAATCTCTAGTTCAAATCAAAATTCAACAGATGTAAAATTCAGCACTGAGTATGCAGTTGAAATCTACTGTATCTCTCCGCACACTTCATGGCAACACGTAAAATTTTTACATGCCGTTGTACATTTTTAAAAACGTGCCTCTGAGTGTACAATTAAATTCCATGCCAACAAAATTCCATATATATATATATA